>VZRE01007730.1:0-95159 GCA_013396775.1 Cephalopterus ornatus | reverse complement strand
CGGAGTGGACCTACCCTCCATTCCTGCAGCTTGCGACACTGTATCGCATTTTTATTTCCTATACTTCATGAAGTTTTTAAAACTTTGTGTAATCTTTTAAAAATCTAGACACTGGCTACACTACTTGGTTCTACACAATTTAATTCCATTCAGTATCAGTCTCACTACTGACATAGCAACTGCTTTGTTACTTATTTTGCTTACTGTCCCTGTTTTAGTGCATCTAAAGGCTTCCCTGTTCTTCAAATCAGCAAGTTCGCCTATGTAACACATCGCTACATTTTCACTTGATGGCATTCAAAGTAACTTGTTGTAATGGACCACTACACCATGCTATCTAGATTACACTCTGTAACTGGCCTTGCTTAATCATCATCATTCATTCTTTAGGTCTTTCATTCCCTCACAGATCTTACAAGTTTTTTTTTCATATCTAATTCTAGATCATTTAGATGAATATTGAAAGATACCAATAGTATTTCTAGTCAACCCAGAACCTGACTAGAAACACATTTATTCATCAAAGATTCCACTTCCCTTGTTACCTCTTGAGATTTTTGGAAAACTATTTGGAGACTGTCAGGATAATTTCTGAAGGAAAATTCAAAGGCACAGTCATGGAAAAAGGGCCAATCAGTTAATTAGATTTACAGAGGTAGTCCCTGGTCAATTGGGTATAACCTAAATTAACAGGGGATCAGACTTCTGTAAGGCTGTGGCCTGGCTGAAAGACAGACCTGGTTGAAAGTTATAAAAAGGAGACTGTCAAAAGTACTTTGAAATCAGAATTAATAAGCACAAGCATATGGAATGGAAAAGGAATGAGAGATTTAGAACCTACACATACATTTATTTAATCTGCAAGAGTGCAATGAGTAGACCAAAAAGGAAGTGTAAAATTATCTATATACATCTCACAATTACTGTGAGAAGCAAAAGAATTTAGCTGCACTTGATGCATTCATCTATGAGATCATCTTCATACAGAAAATTTGTTTTAGGAGATTTCATTTTCAGTAGCAATCAATCTCAGTTCAAGATATTAACTGATTGCAGCAGAGTTGCAAGTGACTTCCTGTATAGCTGAGCATGATCTCTCAATGAATTAGAAATAAATCTGTGATCTCAGTTAAAGAATATAAGGACACCACCTTTAAAATTTTAAATCTGGGAAAGATATTTAGAGTTGGTGTGCAAGGACCAAATAAGAGCCAGGTGTCAACAATACAACCTTCTTTGGTCCTTCCTAATCTTTTAGTATCTATGCTTGATTTTGAGCTATCTGAAGATTGGAAGACAGACAGAACAATGGAAAAAAGGTAGGACTGTAAAAGTGCTACAAAATAGAAATTTATCTACCTACTTTTTTCCATTTTACTGATGGATTAATTCTAGATCATTTAGATGAATATGGAAAGATACCAATAACATTTCTAGCCAACCTAGAACCTGACTAGAAATACATTTATTCATCAAAGATTCCACTTCCCTAGTTGCCTCTTGAGATCTGCTAGTCGGTTGTAATCCAAATGAACTGAGGTTGGTGAAACTGCATTATATTACCTTTTTACTCAGCATGGGGAGGGACACTAAACTGAAAACATCATTAAAAAAAAGCATAGTGCATGTGCATGTGCATGTTTATCTTCTTCTTCTTCTTGAATGTATCACTGACAAGATAGAATTCTAAGAAAGGACTGTAGATCTGACTTTTGTCAGAATATTTGACCTAGTTACACTTGATGCTTGGTTAAAAATCTGCATAATATGAAAATAAGAAAGACTAAAATAGCCTTTCCCAAACATAGGTGTTAATGGCAGTTCATTAGTTTGAGGGGACATGTCTCAAGGTATTGGTACCTTGCCAAGTGCTATTCAAAAATTTTATCAAGAATGTAGATAATAATATAAAATATTGTCTTTCTGAATTTATAGCTAGCATTAAGATGGTCAAGGCAGTAAATAACAGGAGAGGTTACAATTATGGAATGATCTCTATTGTTAAATTATTACTCTCCAACCAAGCATGCTTTTAAACAGCTGAAAATAAGTTAATTGATCTGACGACAAGAAATTAATGATCTAGGTAAAGGAGGGCAACATTATTTTGGAAAACAGTCATTCAGAAGGTACACTGGAGACATAGTATATGAGTATCCTAACATGCTAACACAACTTTTGGATGAACAAAAAGGGGACTGTAGAGAAATAATATGCCCTTGAAGACACAGCTAGTTAGACTATTTCTATACGTCAAAAGAAGTATGACTAGCAGGTCAAGGGAAGTTATTCTGTCCCTCTGCTTCACTCTTGTGAGACTCCACCTGTAGTGCTGCATTCAGCGCTGGAGCCCCCAAAATCAGAAGGACAAAAAACAGTTGGAGAAAATCCAGAGGAGGGTCACCAAGATGGTCAGAGGGATGGAGCATCTCTCCTGTGAAGACAGGCTGAGAGAGGTAGGGCTGTTCAGTCTGAAGAAAAGAAGGTTCCCGGGAGATCTTAAAGCAGCCTTCCAGTACCGAAAGGAGGGCTACAAGAAATCTGGAGAGGGACTTTTTATAAGGCCACATAGTGATAGGACAAGGGAGAATGTCTTCAAACTCAAAGAAGGTAGATTCAGACTAGATACTAGGAAGCAATTTTTTACCATAAGGATGGTGAGGCACAGGAATGGGTTGCCCAGAGAAGTTGTGGGTGCCCACAACATCCCCGAAAGTGTTCAAGGCCAGGTTGGAAGGGGCTTTGAGAAACGTGAACTAGTGGAAGGTATCTCTGCCCATGGCAGCGGAGTTGGAACTAGATTATCTGCAAGCTCTCTTCCAACCCAGATCATTTTATGATTATGCTGGGGCCATACCTATTGACTGCCTTTAAAGAGGACTTTAGAAAAAGCAACGTGTGGTAGCTGAAAAACAAGGCTTGTAAACAGAGCCCTTAGGGACTCAATTTGTTCAGCTAATCAAAGTGAAGGTTAAAAGGTATTTTGATTTCCATATAGAGACACTTAAATGAGATCCAATCATGGGAAAAAAGGAAAACTTTCAGTCTTACAGACAAAAACATAACAAGATATGCACATTCAACCTTGAAACAGAGACAGTAAAGGTAATTAAGAATTCATAAAGAAAGGCAATAGACGCACTCCAGCCCTGAGTCTGTAAAATGAGATTAGATGTCCTTCTAGAAAACATGCTTTGACTCAGCATCTAAGAAAATTATATACATTGTAGACCAAGTGATCATAATGGTCTGCTCATAAAGTCTATGAATCTGTCAAATGAGAAGGACTAGCAAAAATAAACAAACAAGGGATAACCTGCAAGAATTTAATCCTGTTATGGCGTTTTGAAGTGGCAATATTTAACTTCCTTGTACTGGGTAAGTGTGTCTGAAACCATGTGGCAGTTGGCTGAAGGGTACTTGGTTTTGCTCTGACAAGGAAAATAACCTGCTCATTGCACTGGAGAATGCAGGAATGTTATCATCACCAAGAAACATCCTAGATTAGGTGACATGTTGAGAGAAAATGGGGTTTATGTTACTGAAGAGGATTGGTGAAAAAATGAGTTGGCAGGTACTTCTGCCTGAAGACTACCCTGGAACTCCCTGAAGGGAACTCCTGTAAATGGTGTAATCTGACCTGAGTGGCTCGATGAGATCTTCCTGAGTATTATTTGATTAGCAATGTCAGTGCCATTTCAATGTAAATCAGGGCAGAGAACTTTTGAAATTAATCAGTATATATATATATATATATTTGCCAGTGTAGATAAATACACGGAAACAGGTTGAAAACCAGGCAATAAAAAACTTTAACAGAGATAAAAGCAATTTTATCCAAAATTAAATTAAACTAGTCAGTCAAATTAAATTAAATACTGAAGGATATACTGTGGTACAAGATAAAAGGATATTAATGAAGTAAGGTAAAAATGCTCATTAAACCAAATTACAGCTGAGAAGCAGTTAAAGCATATTACTTTGACCCCTTTGGATTTTTTTTTTCCCACCACATGGTTATATTAATTAGCATGAACCTTCTTAAGAAATAAACACATTTACCAAAGGTAGCTTGCAAATGTGGTTAGCGGCTTTTAGTAGTCGTTTGGTAAAAGGTTGAACAACCCTGTGAGAACTTTAGCAGCAAAACAGCTTGTCAAAATAATACCTTAAGCAGATGGTCCTAAATTACTGGAACTCTACTGCATATGCTGAATGCTTGAGTAGTTCCATGAATAACAGAAAGCTGTCCACAACGATGGAAGAAAATAGCAGATGTGTGGGGCTGATGTTACCTGATCTCTATCACGTGGAATCCTATCACTGTCAAAAGTGCTGTCACTTGTCTGCTTGAGAAAGTGACTAAAAAAGTCTCTGTTGCTGTAGTTATTCATAAAAAAGTCTCTGTTGTTGTAGTTATTCATGCCTTTTTTAAAAATATTGTACCTCAGCCTGTTGCTGAGAAAAAGGGTAATTTACTCTGGCAGAGTAAGAGAGAAGGCAGCTACAGCAACAGTTCCAAAAGATATTTTGAAATCTCTTAATCTCCAGTTTTCATGTCAGCATGAAATGCATATGTACTTTCTGTTATTTTACCAAATGCATTTCAGTTTCTCCAAAAAAAAGGAAGTCTTAGTCACAGCAAATCCTGTTGATGAATCTCTGTTTTCCACGTCCCTGTAGGGTCTTACTCCAGTGTAATGTTCTGAGATAGCAACTGCCTTCTTGTTCAACCTTTATTTAGCATCTCACTCTCTAGAGTCTTGGCCACTCCAGAGAAAGTGAACTGAATTTGATTCCTATTCCCAGTACTGTTTCTTTGTTTTCCAGCAAACTATTTAGTACAAAATTACAGCAGAACTCCTTCTTTCTGTGGTAAGTGCTACAGCCTTTGGTCTCCAGAGCTCTGGATTCTGAAGCATTCTGTTTCTTTGAGAAATAAGGCCCCCACAGCAATAACAGGATTTGTTTCTGTTAAGTATAATAATATGGTAAACTGAAGCAGAAAATAGAGCCTTGGCTGCTGATCTTACATTCTCTTCATAAATAGAGATCAGTCATACTTGAAAACCTTCAAGCATGAATATATTTGTTCCCAAAATGCGAATTGATTGTATCTGCAACCTCCAGTATTTCATATTGGTGGAAAATGCAGGCATCCTTTCACTGCATTATTGACTTCTGTGCAGGATGGTAGAAGTACTGGTGTTCCCAGAAGCTGTTCTGGTTTGAATTATAACCTTAAAACTGTGACAGTGATTAAAAAAAAAAAAAAAACCCAAAGTAGCGGAATGCAGAAACTCATATGCATGAGAGTATATGTATGACATTATATGTATTATCTGTAATGATACTATATCATTATATGATACTATAATGATGCTGTATAATACTGTAATGATGCTATGCTATCTGTGTGACTTTGTTATCTGTAAAGTGCAAGAATAGAACAAAACTATATTGTCGGTGTATTCAAAGAATTATAAAATTAAATATTGTGTGATATTTTTAGCTTACATAATCTTACTTCTATTTAAAGAGTGAGTCTATGCAAAGGGAGAAGAAATAAAATTCTTTTGTCTAAAAAAAAAAGAGAGTTTTGCTGCAATACTCTTCCAAGTAATTTTAGTATCTGTCTCTGATCCTGGAAATTGGCATATTGACTAATATCTTCAGAAACCAGAATTTGAAGGTGTCTTTTATTTGAGTTTCAGAAGTTCAAGCTAAACATTAAGACCAAAGTGAAATTTTACCATACCTGATGATTTAACATGATCCACTTGGATGTCATCAGAGAGCTGCAAATGAGATCCTTCTGGGAAATGGTGTTTGGGTTTCAGGTAATTTTTGTGATTTAATAAACTCTGTTGAGATTCTGAACCCTTCATTTGGATCATCAGGTGCTTTCAAAGGTTTTGTGTCTTCAAATAAAACATGAAGAGCATATTTTTTCCGTAAGATTTTTTTAATATAATCTGTCAAAAGTCTAATGGAACTAACAAAGCCCTCATCTGTATTTTCAGTGATAGTATCTTTCTGATTGCATCAGTAGAAAGCACTTTTCTGGTGTGGTTTGTTTGTTTGTTTCATTTTCCTAAACAAGGAGCTACTATATTTTTGGGGGGCTTGAGAATTTGGATAAATGTTATGAATATAACTGAAATGTTATATTGTACAATAGCTTTAAAGCACAGGGATGGATATAGTATAAGCCTTCATCGGAAAGTAAAAGTCTCAAACATTATCCTTAGCTTTTCAGGAGCTTTAGTCCATGATTTGCATAATGCTATGGTACCAAGAACAAGGCATACGGAAGATTGTCTGTTGTTTGGATACTGGTATGCTAGTGTGTGCCATTTTTTCTCTTATTTGTTTTTTTGTAGAGGAAAATTCAGGGAAAGGAACAGTTATATTTTCCTCTTGAGATTAAGACAGCTGAATATCGATGCATTTGTATAGTTAATCAAAGAACTGTGTGGCTAAGCATGCATTATAATCGATGGACATTTGATCTCCTTTTATTCAGTGTCCAACAAGTTTGCCCTCAACTTACACCCGAGGGCATCCAGAGATGATAATGATGCCCATGTTTGGGCAGTTCAGTTGAGCTGCTAGTGACTGTGTATCTAACTCCTTCTCCAGGTTCCACACATTTTATTGATCTATGACCATACCCAACTCTTCCCTAGGTACTCATGACATTCCCGCATTCTCCAGTGCAATGAGCAGGTTATTTTCCTTGTCAGAGCAAACCCAGGTACCTTCCAACCAAGCCTTGCATTTTTTAAATGTCAAACATATCAGCACCAAGGAAACAGAAGATCTGGTTTCTTTCCGATTAAATTTAGTTTAAGAGTTTCTTTCTTTTTTTTTTTTTATTTTAATCAGGATGGTGACAGAAATTTTTGGGTTGATGTTTGAGAAGTGTTACACAAAAGCGTTTCTTTTGCTTCTGTGTCTTTCCTGACTTCATTACAATACTAATTCATTAGCCAATATCTGTTCAGTGTTTTAAAAATGTGGCTGGATATATTGGAAAAAAGCATCAACCGTTTGCATTCATCTGCAATTCTATGTGAATGAGGACTAAACTAATGTAATTTATGGTAAATTTACAACTTACCGATGAATTTTATTATCCAGAATGCTAGTGCTATACTTTTTCCTGGATATCATGCAGATCTTGCCAGACAGTCAGAAAAGACTGAATTGACATATGTTGAGTAGAAATTCCCATTTACTTTTTTGGAGATGAATATTCAGATTTGGATGGAATTAGCTACTTTCATGGCAGCAGAGTTGTGCTTTGGGGTTAAATCCAGTCTTCTCTACTGAAGTTTCAGCCAATGCCACCTGGAGAAGTCTGGGAGCTCTATGACAAGGTTCTGTCACTCAGATATATACTGGATTTGCCTGCTAAGGATTAAGAAGTAGAGACCACTTAGAGAAGTCATAGGCGATCCTTGCTGAAGATACACCTTACATTTGTCTTTCAGACTGGCTTTTCATCATGTAACAATAGCTTCCTTTTGGGAGAAGAGGGAATTAAATGTGGCAAACTGATTCCAGCACTGTGTGAAATTTCCTATATTGTTTAAAATGGCTTAGCAGTGTGTTTGATACACTGCGCCTGAACTTGGTAGTGAGCAAGGATAAGATGCATGACAATTCATAAAACACTGTAAATTTCCAGAGGGAGTACATTATAAAACTCTTCTGTTTCTGAAAAGTCTCAGCAGGGTCCATAGTACTCACCAGCAAAGTCTTCTGCTAATAAAGGTTTGTCATATAGAACTTCAGGTACACTTGACCAGCAGCAGAGTTCATGAGTGAGTAAAGACAGCTGTGCCATGGGTATGTCAGTGCTAGCCAAATCTATGCCACCATTCATTCTTCCCTGGGCCTTTGAGCAGCTAACTTAGTGTCGAGCAGAAAGAGGACTCCTGGTAATAGCTAGCTCTGTCAAGCACTGCCTAAAGGGCACAAAACCAGCCTCTATATCTTAACAATTATGCCAACACCTGCCAAAGAAGCAATTGTTTCCAATTGCCATTCCAAGGTGTCATCTAGAGTATCTTTGTATACTCCTGTAGTAGTGGTTAGCATCCAGCTTTATCCCACTAACCAACCCACTAGCCCTTCCCAGGGAAGGGAAGGAGCATTAAATACGATAAATATACAGAAGTAGTTATCCACGTGTTAATAGTTGCTATACATAGGTTTTACCATGTATGTGTAGCATGAAGTTTTTTTAATGCTATTAGTTTTCCATCCTCATAAATAAATTTATGCAATATCCAGAGGCTAGAATATTCCTTTTGGAAGTTAGAGATGATGATTCCACATTAATCACATTAAAATCAATAGTTCTTCATCTACAAGACTGTAGCAGTGGAACTAATATGAGGCACTCAAACTAAAAGAGAAAAGGCTTATTCTTTCACTTCAATAGACATGTTTCTGATGAGAAATCATCAGCTTTCTAATGCATGTTTTTTTGTTTGGTCCACTGAAGTCCACATTTGGGAACCTTTAGTTTCTTCCTAGCCTCGTGTGGTTTGGAACACTGAGCTGATGGAAACCATGATAGAAAGAAACCTGTGACTTCAGGAAGGGAATTTCCTCTAATAGTAGTTCAGCTTTCATTTTTTCCTAGGTAAACAAAAGTAAATATGTTATCATAAATAAATATGCATAGATCTATATACTTCCTAGAACCACAAATGGCAATACATTAGATTAAAAATACATGCAAGAATTGTGCTGCTATCTATTAATGAATGTTCCCAAATTCCAGCGGAGAAGAGACTTCTGACACGAAATATGTTTTACCTCAAGAAAGATGATTTCTGAAGCCACCAAATTTAGGAAAGAACAACTAGCATTCAAATAAAGCTAAGGAGGAAAATTAGTAATAAGATGTTCAGAAAAGCATCTTCAATATTTTTCCAGGAGATATTTCTATCAGTTTTGAAAAGTGAGGCCACAGCTATGTCTATGTGCACACTTAATCCTCATATTAAAAGGTGACCAATAAGCTTTCTCTGTCAGGAGTTGTAAGAACCCAGTAGCAAGGAATGGTTCTTTGTAGTCATCTCAGCTTTTGTCCAGTCCTATAACAAACAAAGCATAAATACTTGTAGAGAGTACTATTGTCTTTTGACATTGCTTGAATATCCTTGGGCACATGGTTGAATTTTGGGGATGGTCCTGTGTAGGGCCAAGAGTTGAACTTGGTGATCTTTGTGGGTTCCTTCCAACTCAGCACATTCTGTGATTCTGTGAATGTTTACATTATCAGGTTGGATCTCTCCTTTTCAGAAGCAAGGTGGAGCCCAGCTCTGCAGGCTGAGTTCCAGTAGGTTGTGCACTGTTTTAATTCACAAAATCAGTACACTGGCCATAGCATATCTAGTGCCCTTATCCTGTACTGGTGCTGGCTTGACAGAAAAATCAGTAAATGAAGCAAATGCAACCCTTCCTATGCACTGCCTTTTCTTAACCATTTCTCTAATACAGCTTCAGCATTTACTAAAATGTGAATATGTGGATCTAGATCCATGAAAGGTCTAGGCTCGGCAGAAAAGTGAATAAGCTTGCAGACAATTAGACAAAGAAACTTCAGACACCATTAGGGTGCAGCGCAGCACTTGCTCTCAATTTCTCCCCCCGCCCAGCCTATTCTTCCTTTTCAAAAAAATGGACTCTCTTACTAGCTTACAGAGTCATGTTTGCCTTAACATTTTGGCTTGATGACTCTTGTACCATGCAATGCTTGGACCAAAGTAAACAGATGGGGTTGTGAGTATGTCTGCACTAGAAGAGGTATGCTCTGTAAAGCAAAGGAAATTAAACTTGATTCCCTTCAAGAAAGAAAACCATAGTCACTTATACTTTGGCTGGGAGTCTTAGTCATTGAAACACTGAATTGGTGACGGTCCTGTTCTGTCATCCTCTGATTGTTCACAGGCCCTTGTTTGGATCCACTCGTATATTTAATCCTTAAGAAGACGGAGAGAAAGATATCTGAAGTTTCTGACAACCCTTATACATGAGGATCTAAGTGCTTCAAGTCAGAAACTTCCCCCTTTCCCAGAACAGAACTGAAAACATTCAATTAAAATGAGTCCTTGAACAGACTGCCTAGGGAAGTGGTTTTATCATCATCCCTGGAGGTATTTAAAAGATGTTGAGCACATGGATTACTGCTGGATTTGGCAGTGCTGGGTTAACGGTTGAACTCAATGATCTTAAAGGTCTTTTCTGACCAAAATGATTCTATGATTCCACTATAATTTTTTTTATTATCATTGGTTTTAGTTTTTCATGTGTTTGGATCTGGCCTTTCTTGCTAGCAGATTGGGCTGATATCACCATACCCAATCCAGCATTAATCGGGTAGTAACGTCTTTCAGATGTTAATGAAAAGTGAGGGATGAAAGGGTGTTTGATGTTGCGTGTTATTTATCTTTGCCTTTCTCCAAAGATCTGTCCTATACTTATCAACATGGCACCTGAGCATTAACTTCAAGTATTCTGAACCATCCACTGACATCTGATATTTATGTTTTGAAGTTGTTCTGCACATTATTTGCATGTTCTTTATGGACAAAAGCATGGCTGTTTAAGATGACAAATGAACACATTGATTTCTTAGGATACAAAATGGATTGAAACTCTCAGCCCTCTAAGCTTCATTTTGCCAGTTAGCACATTACATGGCACAGTGCTGGAAATGGTTTCTTGACTATGACAGCTGCAAAAGAAATGTTCAAGAGCTGGGAAAATTATTTCTTTATGTAATGTTTTTCTTCAAAGAATATGAATTCTGAGTAACAGATCTGTGCTTCAGGACCAACTTGCATTTTTGGAATCAGAATTTGGATAGATTAGACAAGTGCATGTTTGGCTGAATCATTAAGGTACTTATTCTTCCTTCTGAAATGGTGTATGGCAGGGAAAAGATTCACTAAATTTAAAACTCAAAAAATGCTGACTTTGAATACTTGAATTGCTGACTGCTTAGTCTGCCCCCTAAGAATTCCATGACCTTTGTTGAAATTGGGTGGACAAACTGACAGGCATCTTTGTGGGCATTGAGTTGTCATTTCCTACAGAGTACAAATGAAGCAACAAGAGCAGAAGTGAATCACTACTTGCAAAGAGATACTCACTTTTGCAGATTGCTCAGTAAGTGTAGGTGTTTAGATCAGATGAAGAAGTTAAGCAAACAAGTACACTGGAACTACAAGAACAGTTGGGAGCAAACCTAAACATGTACTTTAGAAAGCTGCAGGTGGGCTTTGTGAGCAGGTGTAAAAATGATTACTATGCTGCCAAAATGTCTGTTATGAGTAAACACTGAAGGTTTTGATTTTATTCTGTGTATATGACAGAGAAATAACCATTCCCAGGTAATAGAGTATATTTAACGAGATAGAAAAATCCATTCCTAAAATCAAAAAAGGAGAAAGATCCAAATGTACAATACAGATCATAGGTCTGTAACTTAAGCAAGGCTTAGGATATAAAATGAGTTAGACAGGGAAACATATGCATCAAGTTTCCAAATAATAAACAGGCAGACTTGTTTTTAACTGTTAAAGGTTCTTTATATTAAAAGTTTTGCTCTCCTATTCATTTGAACTATTCTGTTTTTGAGTTTCTGGTAATTTTCCTTTTTTGCTTTTTTGCTTTTGTTTTGTTACTTATCTCTGGAGTAAAAAGTACCAGCTATCTTATCAGCTATACATAATTAACAGATATTGGGACCTTTGAAGCAAATATTGTGACTGATTTCAGGTGCTCTTTTCCTCTCTTCCTTTCTTGGGAGATGTGATATGTAACATGTGCACAAATATGAACTTTCTGGACCTACTAAAGGGAAAAGTATCCCAATTTAGTAAAATTAATAAAAATATTTCTTTAATTTCTTTCAAGTAATTTAAGTTTCTCTGTTGTAAATGAAAATGCATTGGAATGACTTCTAAGTGGTCTGTGAAAACAATGTGGTGGTCTCAGGTGACAGTTGTCTTCACTACGAACAAAAAAAAAAACCCTTCACAGCTGGCACCGGTGTCCTGCTTTGGCCACACCTCTAAAGCAGCAGCAAAGCGCTGAATCAGACACAGGCAATGCACTACCCTAATAGGTTATGCAGTTCAGGTTTCAGACTTATTAAAAAGACAACTTTCACTGTCACTGTTCCTACTTTTAAACTTCTCTTCAACAGCAGGTCATTCTGGAAAACAATGTATTCTTCAACACCACGCAGCATAATTCCCAAGAGGCAGCCTCCTTAGAAAACGGGAATAACTTTAGTGGAATTTCAGTAGCTAAATGTTTCCCTGAAAAAAAAAGAAAAAAGGATCTAAAGGAAGAACAACATAAAAAGACTGGATTTTGCTGGTATACAATGCAGGATTTTTATGGACTTGGGAAGTAAATACTTTCCTTTTGAGAAAAGAAAAAAAAAAGCTGCTCTTTAGAAAGATTGTTTTTCTGCACTGAGAGAATATGTATCCTTAGACCCTGAGCTATTTTTTCTCCGTGTGCAAGACAAACAATTTTGAGCCTCACCAACAAATATTAAAATGTTAAGCTCTCATATGCCTAGAATTTTTAAATTACTTCTGTGGTGTCTACTCTCTTCTGGAACAAATTTGATGTTTCCTTTAGATGTAAAAAACTTGCTGCTTCTTTTTTACACGCCACAGCTCTGCACATACAGGCATTTGTATTTTTGTGACCCACTATATCTGAAGTCTTAATATTAAGCAATGGAAATTTTATCTAATCTCTCTAGAGTATTAAAACGAAGGACATGATTGTCATTGTAATACCAAACTACAGGCAAGTCACAGAATTTGTCAGGAGAAGAGTAAACAGGGAAAATCCCAGATTCATACTTCCAAAGATTCCCAAGACTAAGGAATACAAACGTAACCATTTAGAGACAAAACACTCTAACACTATCCCAATTTGCAAACAAATTAATCATTAAAAGGGGAAACTAAACACAGTATAATTACAAGACCCCAGACACTGATATGTGTACATGTGCCTTTACTAGACATCCCCAATGGATGAGTAAGACAAATTATTCTCTGTAATGAAAGTATTTTGTGTTTCTCTAATGACTGTGCTTGCCTTACCATCTTAAAGAACTCCTTTTTCTCACCACCACTTCTTCCCTTGTTGCATATTCTCATGATTTTGGAAGTTGTGCAGCATCTTGTCTTTAAAAAAAAAGAAAACATAAAAACAATGGCAAAACATCAAATAACAAAAGACATCCAAAAGATGATGACCAGCAGATTATTTCTCTTGGTTCTGTAAATCCAAGCTTCAGGTCCTCTTCTGACTAAGAAGACAAAGTTTTCAATTTCATAGAACAGAAGAATGACTGAGCTATTAGTCTGTTGTCTACTCAGTGTAGGATACATGGTTAAATATCCATTTGCCTAAAACATTAGATTCACTTTTTCTCTACATATTTGCTGAATCCATGTCTATCTAAGCAAATTAAACTGAAGGGGATGGAATTTTGGCGTTTTCTACACAATAATAGTTATTTTTCTATTCCCAAATGAAATATTGTTAGATAACAATGACTGTAATAATACTGTATCTGTTCCTGAAAGCATATGACTCAGCAATGTAGATGCTCCCTCCATTGCTTTGTCTTTTTGCATCATTTGACTATATTTCTAACAGATCTGTAATTCCTGAGACAGAAAGTCTCAATATTTACATTATTACATCCTTATTACTGAAATCAAAAGAAGAAATTGGCTGCTCTTGTCTTGGGTGAATGCACTGTTCACTGGATAAAAACTGGCTAGTTGGTCAAGCACAGAGAGTGGTGTTGAATGGAGTTAAATCCAGCTGGTGTCCCGTCACAAGTGGTGTTTCCCAGGGCTCAGTATTTTGACAAGTCCTGTTAATATCTTATCAATATATAGACAAATTTTAACTAAAAATCAGACTATATTATATGTTTAATGTTCATCACACAACCATGGGAGGCTCAAATAATTCACTAATTAACAATATTGGTTTCCACTGTGTTTTAAAAAATATTTATTGCATTAATGTCTTTTTTCTTTTTTAAACATTCTCTCATCTAAATAGATTTAGTAGATAAGGCTGTGATGACAACAAACTTGAAAATGTTGTTTGCTTTCTTATTTGAGTTCTTTAAATCGAGATATGGTTATGTTGCAGAAAAAGTATGGCTACGTTATGTTAGGATTATCTTGCAGTCAAAACCCATGCCATGAAAAATGTGGAAAACAGTTCAAGCATTTATTAACAAGACTGTCTTCTCTTGCAACTCTTCTGCCATGTAGGTTTTTTCTCCTACCCAAACCAAGGTTTTAAAAGACTTTGTGCTTTAAAGAGCACTCCATCTGACATCCTGCACCAGCTACCATTTTCCCAGGTTGCCCTCTGCCACCTGGGCAGCAGGTTGGTGACAGAGCAACTATGCAGGTCACGCAGGTCCAATGCTCCTGTGGAAGTGCTCCATGTGCTGTGCCTGCGCAAAGGGACTGCTATTCCATGAAGTGACAGATTTCCTGAACCTGCACAACAGATCCAGTCATGTCAACAGGCTGGGGTTGTGCCAAGCCCTTCTTTTGCTAAAACAAGCTCTGGTTTTGCTAAAACTGGCTGTCCTAGTCATATGCTTCCCACAAGATTCTTGCTGCTATACAACAGCTGATTTTTTGTTAATTAGAAGAATCTGTATGTCACTGTGGTTCAGGACTTAGTGGAGACAATCTGTGCAGAGATCTAACATTTTTCCAGTTTTTTTCATCCCCTTTCTAAAAATGTTAGTTGAAGAATCAAAATTTCATTTTGAACAAGTATATTTAAGCCCACTAGTTACATTCAAATTTTGGTTTCTCAGACATTGTTATGAAGTCTTGACAACAACAAAAAAAAAAAAAATCCCCAAACATTCACATATATTAAATTAACAATGATGTGTTACAGTTTTTTACTTGAGAACTCAGAAATATTCAGAAATATTTGAAGGCCCTCTTCAATAAAAATGGATTTGGGAGTGGGAGGGTATTCAGTTTCACGTTATTTGTCTCTGCTGCTTGACAGGTCAAAAAGCAAAACGTTTGGAAGTCTCCAGGGTTTGAAGTTATTCTAAGTTTGAAATTTACATAACTGATATTTTTACTTTTTCTTCTTCTAAAACATCTCACCAAGTTTTAGCTATTTTAAATTGTCTTTTTCTCTTTTTTCTAATTTCATATTTCACTCATGCATTTTCTAGGTAGCTCTGCAGCTGAAGAAAATAGTCATTTCTCCCAGAGATTTATGCATATAGCTTAGGACAAAATACACTGAAATGGTAGTGCCAGAAACGAGGAAGCAATACATACATAGCTTATTAGCACCTCATTTAGATCAATTATAGGCCTGAACTATGGCCTTAAATCAAGTCAGTGTTTTCCATCAACTTCAAAGAGCACCAAATGAAGCCTTATGTGACAGGTTCAAGTATCTCAATAAAGAGGAACATGAATAGTATCACATACCTTTTTCTGCCCTCCTGCCTAGATATTTCTACATAAAAGAGTGATAATATCTAGTAATATCATCCTTGGGTCTGACATATTTAACTGTTAAATTACTGCATATTCTTCCCTAACATAGCAGTTCATGCCACAATTGCAATTTTTACCCAAGATTAAGGTCTCTTTTGTACTGAACAGTCCACTTAGCTGGTCTTAAAGCTTCTGGCATGATGTCCTGAAAACTGGTCTTCTTGGTCATGTTCTAAAGATGATGCACAGTTTTCATGTGCGTGAAAAGGGACATTCAAGAAGGTACAAAAATTACCCAATATATTAAAGTTAACTAACATATAAACCAGTGAGTACCGTGTCTCGTGCAAAATTTCAGAAATAATTCTGGAAAAGACTAAGCTGGATGCAGCTTCTGGGGCAGGTGCAACATGAGCAATGATAAACCAATGATAAACTGATTGGGTGTAACAGAAGCAGACTATGGGATGATCTTTCTTTGTTTTCTGTTTGTTTACTGGAGGAAATATCCCTCATAGCTGGAGCAGCTGGGACAGCCAAACTAATGTGCAGCATCCTATAAAATGCCTGGGATGTGAATGCCAGGATCTGGTCTATTAACTGGGAAAGTCCATGCATGTCTTGATAAACCTTCTGGGGAATGCAAAATGCTAATCTTGCTGTTGAAAAGAAGAAATGCCTCCTCCTGGCCTCTGAAGCTCCTATTTTGTTACAGACCTTGTGCATGATATGCTGGTGCCCGCCTATTTCTTAGTTGGAAGTCAGAGGGTCATCAGTGTTACACTTAGAGGAGGGTAGCTGCTGCTGCTACTGCTGAATAGCCTCTAATGCTGGTCTGTGTCAAAGCAGCACATCTGAGTCCTTTGAAATCAGTTTCAGTTGTTGGATGTGACCATGCTATACATATTCTAATGAAAAGAGGAATAATGTAGAACAAAGGACCTGTGATTTTTTAATGTGTTTACAGAGACATTTTCTAGACAAATATCAAAACCTAGATACTTCTAAATATGCGTGCCTGTACTTATGCATATTTACATCATGCACATAGAGGACAAAAAAATTCCATGAAGCTTTTAGATATGCTGTCACTCTCTCAGGATTTACGTTCACTGAATAGAGTTGTTTCTCTCAGTGGGAGATCCATTTTAATGAAGTTATGCAGCAGAGGTCTGCTTTGATAGTGCAAAGAGCAGTGAAAGGGTTAAATTCACCGTCATGAAAGAGGAAGAATCAGAAAGCCTGAACACTTTTATAAGGTAAATTCTGTAATTTTAAAATATTTTTTGTTAATTGAACAGCTTATTTTTAGTAAAGGAACTTACCTTTCAGCAACGAACTTTCTGACTGATAATGCTTTCCAGAGTTAAGACAGTCCTTTCCAGCTTACTTTAATTAGCTTTTGCTTTCTCCATTTTTAAAAGAATAATATTCTTTTTGGGTTAATCTCTTACCTATGATATTGCCTTAGCCTAGTGGGACTGAATATTATCCCTGTTAATGCTGTAGATGTTCTTTCTTTCTATCCTGGCCCCTGCAAAGGGCATCTCTTCATAACTGTCTCACTTTCTGGATTATACATTGATCATATATATATATATACACACATATGTATATACATAAGCAGATATACATGTTCAGGATTGTGGAAAAAAGACCTGCCTGAAGGCCAACAGCAAACAGCAGGATACCTTCACCTTCCCTGAAACAGCAAAGCAAGGTAAAAACAGGACACCCTTCTGTGGAATTCCTGCGCTCAATGGTACATATTTGGACACAAAATAAGATCACTGAAGAGATGTAGTGCAGGCTCCCTTTCGCAGTGTATAGTGATACCTTTGAACAACATGGAAATGTACTTCACCTTTCCATTATTTTTTAAGCCCATGTTGTCTGAATTTTCGGCTACTGAGAAATGATTTTAAAATAGCTAATGTCAGTTGCTGTGGAAATATCTGTAAGCATTAGGTGTGAAACAATTTTACTCTGACACTTGAATCCATTGGATATGCTCAGTCATGAGAACCAGTCAGCTGGAGTAATGAATTCACACATAACAAACTGCCTAACTGAGCTTACAAAGACTAGTTTTTTCCTTAAGACTTTCTTAAAAATTATATTCCATCTTTGTTTTCTGCTATTTCAGAGCAAGACTACATGTGTGATTTACATAGTTTGATATCTAGCTTGTTAGAAATTTATTAGCACTGAGGAATATATTTCAACATCTGCCTAGAGTTTCACTTAATTTTGAGACTGATCAAAGCCTATATGCCAGAATTCTTCCTTTGAACAGCATTACCCCTTGACAAGTGACCCCTTGCAAGATTCAACATGTAGACCTTCCTACATATTCTTCTGGACTTTATTTTTCTCTCCCATCCTTTCCCCTGATAGCTTCACTGAAGGAGCCCTGAGGCACACCACAAACTATAAGAGGAGCTGAGTGTGATTCCTTTGTGGTTCACTTCTTGTGAGGGCAGCTCTATGGCACTGCTTTACAATACGCATACCAACCACACAAGTTCCACAACTTCTGCTGCTTTACAAGAACAGGTTTTTTAATGTTGTGCTGCTGGATCAATATAAGCAAATTTCATTAAATGCTCTCTGTCTCTGTAAGATTAAAAGCAGAGGTTACTTGGTATTCACAGACTTATTTGATGAGTTTAGAAACATCTTTTGTGTTGTTACTGAACTCTAAACCTGGTTCCAATAGTCCAGGAGCATCAGGGCAAGTTCTCCATCTGAAAAGAGAAGAGTTAGGTATCTTGCTGTTACTCCTTACGACGAAAAAAGGCAGTCCTTGAGTTTCTTATTTTCTTATGAATTTGAATACTATATAAATAAGAATAACTAACAATAAAAGCAAAGTCATACTCTTGGCAATAGTTAACTAGCAGGGTCTTGCTGTAATACAAATTACACGTTAGATGTAATATGGAATAATGAAGGCCTTCCAGTGTGAACAATAGAAGCACGTTTGTTTTGAATTATTAAAATGTAATTTGGTGAAAGCAATTGAAATTCCAGTGGAGAAATGATTCTTCAATAACCACGTCTTGTCGTACAACCCCAGATAGCAACTCAGCCCCCCACAGCCGCTCACCCACTCCCTCCAAGTGGGATGGGGGAGAGAATCAGAAGAGTAAAAGTGAGAAAACTTGTGGGTTGAGATAAAGACAGTTTAACAGGTAAAGCAAAAGCCATGCATTCAAGCAAAGTGAAACAAGGAATTCATTCAATTACTTCCCATGGGCAGGCAGGTGTTCAGCCATTTCCAGGAAAGCAGGGCTCCATCAGACATCTGTCTGGTAGAAAGACAGACACCATCACTCAAAATGTCCCTCCTCTCCCTCCAGCTTTATATGCTGAGCATGACACCATATGGTGTGGAATACCCCTTGGGTAGGTTGGGATCAGCTGTCCCAGCTATGTGCCCTCCAAACTCCTTGTGCACTCCCAGCCTCCTCACTGGTGGGATGGGGTGAGAAGCAGAAAAGGCCTTAATGCTGTGTAAGCACTGCTCAGCAACAACTAAAACATCAGTGTGTTGCCAACATTATTCTCATTCTAAATCCAAAACACAACACCGTACCACTACCCAGCCCAAACAAGCGCAGTATGAGATGGGCACTAGATTCTAAATGCATCATAAGAACTCTGTTATTTAAATATTAATAATAATTTTTTCGTGAATATAGTGCATAAAGGGGCCTCATGAAATAACCATGGACAAAGATATTCATAGACAAAATCAAAAATGGTCTCCACCTACAAAAACACGAGAAAAATTACAGAGGACTGAGGCAGCTCTTCACAGCAACTCAATGGCCCATATTACGCAGCCTGGGAATTTGTCCTACCCTTTGGGTTACAAGCTATTGCAAGCATTCCATTGAAATAGAAAAAGAAATTTTGGTCATAATAGCTCCCATTTATACAACAAAAAAAACATGTAGCTTTAGTTTTTAATTCATGTTGTTGTAATTTAGAAGTGTTACCCACCTGAGATGCACTAGCAATTTACTACACAAGATTTCAGACTGTATTCAGACTTAAATTCAGTCTGAACTGTAATGTATCTGTTCTCAGTGAAGTTAAATGTAAAATTCCTCAGCTTTAACAAGGATGCAATTAGCCTCCAGTTCTCTTTGGTCTGCTCTGGCTCTCATATATCTCCATCTTATAGCAATACCCCAAAGATCAAACAAGTCTCTGCATATATCAGATTAAGTCAATGAGAAAAGAATATCAGTGAGTATTATTGTTCTTAATTTAGATTAAAAATGTTGCTTCAAAAAAGAATGAGATTCAATTTTCAGACAGTAACAATTAGGCACACTGCAGATACTCCCCCTTTAAACAGGGATTGCTAAGCTTTTCTTTCTTTATATATTTTCAGATTAGCCTTACAATTGGCATGACCTTCAATTAATCAGATCAGACATCATACATTCCTTACAAGCAATTTAAAAACTGAAATGGCAGTTGATCCTCTCAAAGAAAGTCTATTCCAGATTATCGAAAGAGAACTAAACTAAGGGTAGCTCTGAAATGATGCAGCTCACACTTGCCCTCTTTTGAAGAACTCTGTTATAATAGGCTATCTTTAATACTCTGTGAGGGTACTTGGTTCCTAGCTGTGATAAATCTTCCTAAAATCACTCCTTTTAAGAAGATCAAACAGCTTAGAACATCCAAAATGCTTAATTTTTTCACGTTGATTGCATTTAGCATCAAAGAATAGAACCTGTATTGCATGACATTTGGAAAATAGCTTTAATTGCCCTTTTATTAATTACCATAGTCACAGAACATAGAGTGAAAAGGAATGTCATAGATTCTACTATTTTCAATAAACAATAGGAGTATTTAGATTTTGAACCAGGTGTCCTCCAGGTATCCCTTCCACTCTATTCTATGAGTATATGATTTTATTATTAATGATTATATATATATGAATTGCATGCCACGGAAGGTGTCAGACAATTTCCTCTTTATGGAAACAGATGTTACCGCAAATTCAGACATCTTTCCCCATGAAGAAGCAACATAGATAATCAAACATAGGATCAGAAATATTATGGTTTAAGAAACTGTAACTGTACAGGAAAGAGAAGAGTGAGAGGAAAAACACTTGCTGAAAGTGCTGTAGGAAGAATGCATTGTAAATCAGGAACAAAAGCTAGGAGGACAATGGAAATTCTAAGCTTGATGGTTTGGAAGTGAAATTATTCATATGAAAATGTTGCAGTAAAAATAAGGACAGTATTTGGAGAATTATCAAAGATACATTCAACAAATCAAGGAAGAGCAGCACAGACCCTAGTAGGGATTGGGATGGAGACTGTTCATTTCAGAAAGAGTGTTCTGACAGGCAAAAGACAACTCAGGCCACTTACTGTTAAGTTAACACTAAGGTTGTAAGTACAGCAGCGTCCAAAAAAGAAAGCAGCTGTTATTTAAGCAGAACTAATGCCTTGGGGTAAGTGGAAGAAATGGGAACATTTATATCATTATGTGAAATATTTTTGCATCAGATAGACAAGTGTTAGTTATATCCTGCAAGGCAAAGGACCCTACATCAGCTCAAAACCAAACCATATGTTGCAAGTATGTGTTGCAGAAGTCAGTGGGTCCATATATAATTCTGAAGAACTGGACGACAACAGAATTTAATATTTCTTTCATACATCTTTTCTCAGTGAAGCTTCTCCTCAGTTTGATTACAAGTGTTCAGAAACACCATTTGATGAGGGAAGGAAGTTGCATGTAGTAAGTAATTATTCATGAGTTTAAGTCAAATATGGCAAGTAGCTCAAGCTGAAGGAAAATGGAAAACTTGGAAAAATCAATTTTTCTTTTTGACCAAACTCCCCAATTTTTCCTGTAACAAAAATTATTTCAGACTATCAGAATTAAATTAAGTAAAAACTTCAAGTTAAAGTGAAGAAAGTCTACATCATAGATTAAATATTATTTGAGTTTGTTTAACTTTTTCTCCTAAGAAAAAGTAGTTACTTACAGTGTGTTAACTAGGAGGTCACTATTGCACCACTTCTCCAGTCAAATAAAAAATCTAAATAGAGAAAAATTTTCTTTCAGATCTTTCCATCAGTCATTTACATCCACAGAGCTGCTGCTACATGCAGAGAACTTGTAATTCTACAGAGTCACCATGGGGGCTGGAGGAGCAAAGGATGACAAAGGCATGTCTTTATAGCTGCACTAAGAACGACCTGCCAAATACTCATCATATCATGCTGTCAGTCTGAACAATAGCTACATGTGCCAGCAGACAATGTGTGTGGCTGCTCACTCTAGCTGTAAACACATGCCAACTAGCAATGACTGAGAATTTTTCAGCAAACTAATTTTGATGGGAAACATTGATTTGTCAAAACTAAAATACTGCTGTGGCCATGTACATAACAATTTCAGCATCCAGACACTTGTCTGCTGCAGGAGTGTCACCATGGCAAGGTGACACCTCCTAAAAGAGGTATCACCTCCCCTAAAAGACCAAGGTTCTGCTCTGAATTAAAACAGTGCTTTTCCACATTTCTAATGAAGGGAGCTTAGGAAAACCGGTCCCCAAGGTTATGTATCTAACCTTGGTGTACGTGAGTTCCTACCCACAGTTCAATCTTTTCAATTCAGTGACTTGTCACTCAAGAGGAAAACTGTTTTGTTCATAACTTCCTCAATATAGATGAAATATCTAATATTATTCAATGAAACTATAGCACACCAAGTGTCTTACAAGGCTGACTGAAAACTTTTGAAATATAAAAGGCCTATGGATAACTAAGGAGTGGGATATTTATTTCTGGTTTATGACTCATCATTTGAGTACTTTATTGGAACTTCCATAAGAACTAGCAGAAGACACATTTTTCACTGTTTAAAGTTTTGAGAACCAAAATGGTTTTCTGTGCTCTTTCAGAATAATCCTGATACATTACAAATGTGAAAAAGCATGAGACCAAGACTGCAAAGACTGAATTTGGCCCACATTTGAGATCTGGGAAATTTCAGTCTAAATCTCTGCCTGTTTGGTAATTGCTCACACAGACCAAACATGCGTCTGGAAGGTATTCAGAGGTCCAAAATGTTACAAGAGTCAATATCCTATTCAGTAGGTCCAATTCCTATAAACAGTCATTTCAAAAAAGAGTATTTTCCATCAGCAGAATGTATGCAATTGAAAAATTCCCCAGTAGTACTGATTTTGTTTGACTGCTACAGAATATTCTTGAATTCCCCCCTACTCTTGCAGATAATCTGAATCCCAAGAGACCTCTGTCCACAAAGCTCGTATCTCACCTCTGCTTCCAAATTCTCCGAGTTTGCTGTAAATATACTCTCAAACACAAAATATTTCCTTCAACTCCAAGCAGAAAGGATGTCCTTTCCCTTTTCCTACTTGCTTGTGCTTGTATACTGTTAGAGCAGATGGCAGAAATTTGCTTTAGCAGTTTGTCTCTACAATGTGGGTCCCTGTGGGCAGACAAACCCCTTAAATTTCACGTTAAGCAAATTAAAACTGTGAAAGTAATCCTCACTGAAACGCACAGATTTTATGTGAAACTCCCTCTGTTGATTCTCATTCTTCCTGTGACTGTAAACTTTAATCTGAATACCTGAAATAAATTTAGACATTGCCAGATAATAGTCACTCATTCTCATCTTGGCCCTTACTTTGATCGTATACATCTTTCTTTTTTACACCACTGTCACCCTTGATCTATTAATGAGATAGAAAGAGAGACTTTATTTTCCACAGTAATTTCATGAAATTTTCTTCCATCAGGCCGATTTCAGAACTGCTCTACAAATCCCACTTGAATTTTTCTTTCTGAAACATATGTGATATTTATATAGCCCTAAAACTTAGTTCTCACCATGACCTTTTACCTTAACGTCTATAACTTTGCTTTGTATGTTCACTAAAAATATATTGATATAACTTAAAAATTCCCTTGTCCTCTTAAGAAATGTGTCATTGGTCATTAATGGTCTTTCTGTAACCTTATATTTGACAACTTGTAAAACATAACCATGTCTTTCTCCTCTTTTGCCTATCTGACTGATAAGTAACCCAAAATTCTATCTTCTATCCCATAAATACATTATCTTGTACATGTTTTGAAAATTTAACACAAGGCTACTATTCCATTCCCTCAAAACATTCATTTTACAATGTGGTATTATCTGCCCTTCTGTGTATTGGCAAATTTTTTAGCTTTTAATCACATCATCTTTTCTGTAACACATGTCCATTTCTGTGCTCACAACATTAATGAAAATATTAAACAAGATCATTTCCAACATAAGCAATTTAGGAATTTGTAATCTTTGTCTGAAAACTGCAATTTTTGTACAACCCACTGTCATCTGTCCTTTAGCCTAACTTCAGTTCTCTAAATCTCATCTTCTTCAGTATTTTCAGATGAGTCATTTCCCCTGTAGCCATACAAAGTACTTTCTGATCCAGCCAGGGTAAACTTACATTTCTTCATCTTTAAAATAAGTTGTCTTGAGAAAGAAAGACACAGTTGGATAAAATCGCTCTTTGGTGAAATTTGTATGAAGAGCTACTTATATATTGGTTTTCTTCTGGTTTCATTGTTCTTTCCTGCACACCTCACCTTTTTTTTTTAATCGTACAGTCTGTTTGTGTCTGAATAATGCTCTTGCACTTGCTTAGAGTACTTTTTTACCTTTTTAACATGTTTATTATTTTTGCTTCCTATACAGACTTGGTAGGTTTATTTAAAAGCATAAGACAGGACCTGTGATTTCATATGCAAATTCTTTCTGTGTCTCAGTTCTGAGAAATTTGTTCTTGACCTTTATATGTCTTGTTTTCATCTTGAACTGAGCTATTTTCACTAATCCCCATGTCAGTCCCACTCATATTAATATATACTATAAATTTGCTAAGGATGTGTTCAGTCTCGTCATTCAAGTTATTGAAAAAAATACTGAGCAACTCTGACCTCAGTTTCAACCACTAGGATATTCCATGTGTTACTGGCCACTCACTGAATTTCGAACCATTGGCTACAACCCTTTGAGCTGTGCAGTCCAGTCAATTTTTAGTTCATCTAACAGGATTAGCCTTTAGTTCTTTCACTTTCCAATGAAACAGCTGCACAAAATGGTGTTAAAAGCCTTACTAAAGTCAAGTCACATTACATTCACCCATTTTCCTCATTCACATGCCAATCATTTCATCTCAAAAAGAAATCCTACTGATTAAACATGATATGGCCCTCATAAGTCCATGTTTCCTATTTCTGATTGCATTCCTTGTTTGAAAATGGTTTCTAATAAGATATGTTGTTCTTTTAAAGCATGAGATGAATCTGACCAGAATTTCACAATTCTCCTTGCTTTTTTTAAAAGCACATGTAAGATTAGCCTTTCTTTTATCAATCATAAGGAAACTCCTCTGATGACCACGACTCTGCATGTAGAATGGCAGTTTCAATTCTTGGGTGAAATTCATCTGGCACCGAAGATCCACATATATATGCAACTTTATCAATAGTCTTAGTCTGCTGTCCATCTCATTCCAAAACCATAATGTTATGCACCAACATTTGAGAACAACTTTATACATGAACATTGAAACAAAACTTGGTGTGAGTATTTCAGCCATTTCTGTATCATATTCCCCAATTTTTGTTTTTTTTCTTTCCTTTATATCTCTAACGAGTTCTTATTAATTGTTTCAGTTTTCTTACAAGGTTGAAAACTCAATCACGTCTTTGAATGAGAGATTCTTAGACATAATTTTTGTCTAAATATAAGCAGTATCTCATTACTTTGTCAGACTCTAAAATATTTGCAGCTCCTAACAACTATAAAACATAGAATGAAAATAA
The DNA here is from genome assembly GCA_013396775.1 of Cephalopterus ornatus. Taxonomy (NCBI): domain Eukaryota; kingdom Metazoa; phylum Chordata; class Aves; order Passeriformes; family Cotingidae; genus Cephalopterus; species Cephalopterus ornatus. The sequence goes on along the minus strand of VZRE01007730.1, from coordinate 69,697 downwards.
AATGTGTCTTATAATGATTAGGTTAAATTTAGCATACTGAAACAGCTGCTGAAAGCAAACTCAGTCAATATAACTCTATATAATACTACTAAAATTGAGTGGCAGATATGACTGATCCAGCTGAATAAACTAAATGCACTGATGAGTCCTGACTGAAAGAAATTTTTCAAGCTGCAGTGATGCATACAGTATAAAATTCGCTTGATCACAAATTCTATGGGAGGGACTGTCTCTATTTGTATGAATTTAATAATAAAATATATTTCTTTTTAAAGTCTACATCTTTCCGAATCTTCAGGGAATGAATAAAAAGTGATATGGATGATCTGACTACACTTCTGAGAATAATGAAACTTGACTGAAAGCCATGAAAGGGCTACATTGGATGCTAGATAAGAAGTCAGCTCCTTGGAGTGAAGGTGACAAAATGCCTTGAACTCCATGCCAAATTGGCACCACCTTATTACAGATCACCTCTCATTTTCAAAATCTGAAAAAAAAGGTATGTTTTCTTTGTTTTAAGAGCCTGAACTAGTTCTTCCTATAAAGTTGAGCATTTGGAGAGTAATGTTTCCATCACAGAGACAAGTACATCCATAGTTTTGAAGATTGAATTTGGAAATTGAGCCTCAGTCATGAATGTGAAATAAACATCAATTCAGATGTTCAACTGGCAGGTAAAAACCAATACCAGTATTGCTGAAGAGGCCTCCAGAGGTAGAGATAGAAAACAAGGCAAAAGCAGTTCAGATTTGGAACAGGTAAAGTGTTGTACTTAAGCTGCTGCTTAATGTCACTGCTACTTTTAGTTTGAATATAAATTGATCCTTTTGGTACATTTCTTCTTCTCATGGCATACTACCTTGAACTCCTTTGTTCCCAAACTGCTATCACATGATCACCGGCATCTGCTCTGCTGGAGAAATTAGGCCTTTCAGTTCTTTGCTTGGAATAAGCTGTTCAGCATATCTTCTCCATTCCTTTATAAAGAAAATCAAAAATGTAAAACTGTTTCAAAATAAAAAGTAAAAGAAAAAAATCCACTTTCTGGATTTTATGTCTCAATACAAAGCAGAGACAATGAAGCTGCTTGAATGGTTTTGCACAATCCAGATACTCTTGTGGCAGAGACCTCTTTGTTTCTTCCCCTCTTTTGGATCTTCTTATTCATTGTTTACTCTCTCCTGCTAAATCCTTTCTGCAGCTACTTTTTGCTGGCATCAGCAGCAGTCTGCAAGTGTCAGGCACATTTATCCTCCTTCTATATTTATCCATAGTCTTCAGTAGATTCTGTATAAAAGATACCAAAATCAGACTGAAAGAGGTAAGGAAGGAAGATAGCAATTCACAAGGAAAAGTGACCCCTAAGTAAGTGTATCTATTATCAGGATCAATGAGAAAGCTGGTAACATTTTGTAGAGGGTTAAAAACATATCTGTGAACGCTTGAATAGAGATGAATTGAATCACCTCCAGGTTCCCAAGTCATCCAGGATGTCTGAACAACAGATTGATTAAGACTTCTTAAAGAAACTGTATATCTCAGCTTAATTTTACCTAGCTGTGCAGGTATCCAGCAAAAATAGTCTTGGAGGACAGACTGTCTTTATCTCAGCTGCTGACTGCCCATAGCCCAAACTACACACTCTAATGATGGCCTTCCTCAGCAAGGATGAATTTGAAACTCAGAAAGGATAAGGTCATGATTTGCTAGGTTACTGCAATTCCCTTTGCCTTTCCTTCAGTACTAGAAGCAGATGCATGGATCATATTCTTATTTCAGACAAACAGACCTGCAAAAAACTATCCAATTTCTTGATGAAGAGAGAGTGTGAAGATGATTTTTTATGGCTTCAAATAAATTTTATATCTTAACATTTATCTAGTAGAAGTATTTGTGATGAAAGAAGGCAAGATTTTGCAGAGGCCCAGTTATTCTGAAATAACTTTTTTCATCAATATATGTATTCTTTTGCCTGTATCCTCAAACAGTAATTACAATCACATGAGATGAGAGCTAGAATTCTGTAAGAAGAGGAACTACAATATTTTTGTTATACTGTACAAAAAACAGGTAAAACACGCAGTGAAATCTGTACAAGTTTTCACTTTCACCTTAAAATAGCACAGGGGTTCTAGCTGTGGCCCAGTTATTTCTGAGTAAAGAGTTAATTCTAGACATTTCAATCATGAAGAAAAAAATAAGCAACTGCAGGTTAATCCGATCTGCATGGGTCATACCTAGTTAAGACATGCCTTTAAAGGCTTATTTCTCTCTAAACTAGGAAGCTTTATTACCGTAAGCTAAATAGCATCAAAGAACAAACATGAGGCCTGAAGATGAATTCCTCATGTCATTCAAATACTCGCTGAGGTGCATGCAGCACATACAAACTTGCACTCCCACAGCAACCATTCCCAAGGAGCCAGTTGCATCATTCCACACTGGGGGGTGGAAGAGTTAGAAAGCTGTGACATGGATAAAGTTTGCCAGAGGATACAGATTGGCACTGTTCCGTTTACACATACAGACATACCTTTAGTGTCCTACATACATCTCAGGTGAGATGCTCATCCTTCCTTAGTTTTTCTAAATGTGATTTGGGAAAGGAGACAAGCAGAAAATGTGCAGAAATCCCACAGTGAATACTCATATTATTTTATGGGGAAATTGAGTAAGAAAAAGATTTATGATGCACCTAACTGCTTTGAGAAGTAAAACAGCTGTGTGCTCAGGCAAGCACATAGAAAAGGCATAATTTGGAAGTGCACATTTTCTTGAAAAATGTAAGGGCCCATATCAATAAAGTGACATATATTGTCCACAGAGAACATGGAAACAGTACAAGGAATTTGAATGTATATTTTTTCTGGGGCTGAAATTCGGATGGGGAGTTGGTTTCACCATTTAATAGCAAACCACTGCAAGTAGCAGATAGGGGGGAAACTACAGTTTTTAGCTTGGAGATCAAGTGTTGTTTAGCCAGGCTTCTGTATTGCTCCAGTAATATAATGTCTAGACACCAATATCTGAAGTAGAATCAATGAGGAACAATATAGTGATTTATTTACTGAATTTTTTGTGAAAGCACTTGAATTTTAAATGTTTGGTATCTGCAGAGATCACACACGCTCAGTACTTCAAATTACTTGTTCCTTTTCCTAGAACAGTCTCATGAATGAAACTTGTACATGTTTTATTCTATCATTTGGAAAAAAAAAAAAAATTCTTCTCACACCGCATAAACTACTCTACTTCTTTACTCTTATAAGATTATTCTGAGTCACCCTGTCTGGAGGTGCTTTGCATTTTTTGTTGAGCAACAGTAACAATCAGCTACTGGAGAGTTCCATATGGCAGTTGCTCTGCTTCTTTCCTTTGGGATGCAGGTGAATATTTGTATTTTAGTCTTTCAAAGCTATGGCATATGATACCTAAGAAATTATTTCAACAATAACTGCAGCATTCTGCAGAAGAGAGAAGAGAAGAGAAGAGAAGAGAAGAGAAGAGAAGAGAAGAGAAGAGAAGAGAAGAGAAGAGAAGAGAAGAGAAGAGAAGAGAAGAGAAGAGAAGAGAAGAGAAGAGAAGAGAAGAGAAGAGAAGAGAAGAGAAGAGAAGAGAAGAGAAGAGAAGGAGAGAAAAAAGAGAGAGAAAGAAAGGGCAGAAGACAGAATGAAAAAAAGAAAAGAGACAGAAAGAGAGACTAAGTGGAAAAAAAAAAAAAAGAAAAAGCAAAAAGGAAAAGGAAGATGGAAAAATTAAAGGAAAGGGGCAAAAGTAAAGGTAAGAAATTACAAGAGCAAGACAGAGAGATCCCGAATTTGCTTTAATCAAGAAACCAGGTACTGTACAGGACCTGTACAGGTTCTACTGCCTCTTTGAATCTTGTGCCTATCCAGAAGAAAATGGTAACTGGACAAATAGAATGAGCAGCTGATAGATATGATCTCATCCATCAATCTGTCCAAATATCTGTCATAACACAGTGGAGAGAGGTATGAAGTAGCAAGAGTATGAGAAATCTAAATTTAGACTTACTGTAATTTTAGATCAGAGACGGCTACTGCCTAAGACCCAATTACTAAGTGCCAGATGTTGCAACTCAGTAACACATCTGTAGCATGGGAAAATAAGTAGGAAATCCTCTCAAAGATAAAAACGCCAGATGATAAGACATTTCCAAACTTAATTAATTTTATAACATATGGTTATGCTTTCAGAAATGTTGAATGTGTTTTGAACAACCTAAGTAGAGGGTGTTGACCAAAAGTAAGTTTGTTTTCAGAAGCAACTGCTTACCGCATATATTTAAAGTAAACAGTTCTTGTTTATTTGAAATAAAAAGATGGGAGAGGTTGGTTTTTTAATTAAATAAAACATGAGCAGGATCCATCTGCTTATTTGCTGTGCATTGACAAAACCTAGAAGTGTTAAAAAAAGAAATTAAAAATAAAAGAGATATCTATCTAATATGCAGTTGGCAGTCATCCAATGACTTCTCTGCTAGTAAAGAAGGAAACCCACAAGCTTCAATTTCCTTCTGTTACACCTAGAATTCTCATTAGAAAAATGTATACTTTGCATCATTTTCAAATATCTGATGCAGGGGGGAATTATCCTCTCTGAATAACTTAATCAAATGTACCATGAAATTTGAAGCTACGGGACAGAGTTCACAGGCAATTTTTTGCCCCTATGAATTATTGTTAACATTTTGCGGCTGTGACTGCACATCTTTATCATACTCGTAAAGTATAGAATTGTTTTATCTTATTATTTCACTGTGCTCTACTAAATTCATTTTTATAAGCAATGTATGGCTTTAGACTAAGCTGCTGATGTTTTTTAAAGTCTCTTTTCCTCTAGTGGTCTAATTTTATCCTTTGTCAGCTGATTTCGTACATAGCGGTCATTTATATTGTTTGTCAGGGCCAGAAGTGGGATTTGCCTTAATCCATTATAATTAATTTTGAGAGATTCTGTATGTCATGTTTGCATTAATGAAGATATAGGGAGAAAAGAGAGAAAGAGAGAGGATCTGTAGAAATTGACTTAATACTTGAAACCGATACATTGAATATAACTAATAAACACAAACCCTAGCATTGTCTACCCCAACTTCTGTAATTTTTCTGATCGTCAGACTACAGGTATGTATCAGGAACATATAGACATAAATAGTTCTGGTCCTAGTTCAGTTTTAGGTAACCAAATCCTTCAATATGGCTTTAGATAGGACAACTGGTACTAACTAATCTGGTGGCCATCTACAACAGAGTGACTGCATCAGAGGAAAAGGGAAGAACTACAGGTGTGATCTACCTAGAATTCTTTAAGGCCTTTGATGCAGTCCCCTTTTTGATGAATAGACTGTTAGATGGCTAAGGAATTGTTTGAATGGCCACTCCCAAAGAGTCCAAGTGTAAATCACTGAGTGATATCCCTCAAGGATCCATACTGGGACCGACATTATTTAATATCTACACCAATGACATAGTGAGATTCAATGCATCCTCACCAAGTTTGCAGACACCAAGTTGTGTGCTGCTGTTGATTTGCTAGAGGGGTGGGATACCATTCAGAAACACCTAGACATGCTTGAACCTTGTGCACCTCATGAAGTTCAATAAGGTCAAGTGCAAGGTCCTGCACATGTGTCAGGGTAATCCAAAACATCAGTACAGATAAGGGAATGAAGAGATTGAGACCTGACTTGGGGGATACTGGTGGAGGAAAAGTCAGATACGTCTCAGCAAAATGCACTTGTAGTCCAGAAAGCCAAACCTATCCTGGGCTACATTAAAAGAAGTGTATCCAACAGGCCAAGGGCGAGGATTCTGCCCCTCTACTCTGCTCAAATGGGACTCCCACTTTCAGTCCTGCAGTCCACAGTACATGAAAAACATGGACCTGTTGGAACAGATCCAGAGAAGAGCCATGAAGATCATCAGAGGGCTGGAGCACCTCTCCTATGGAGAAAGTCTGGAAGAGTTAGGGTAGTTCAGCGTGGAGAATAAAAAGTTCTGGGGACACATTGTTGTGGGCTTTCAAAATAAAAAAGGAGCTTACAAGAAAGATAGAGGGAGGCATTATACCAAGGTCTGCACTGACAGAACAAGGAAAAATATTTAAACTGAAAGATAATAGGTTTAGAACTGGGCATAAGGAGGAAATTTTTTACCTTGAGGGTTGTGAGACACTGGAACAGGTTTTCCCAAAGAAGCTGTGGATGTCCCATGCCTGGAAGTGTTCCAAGTCAGTTGTATGGGGCTCTGAGCAACCTGGTCAAATGGATGGTGTCCTTGCCAATGGGCAGGGCTAGATGATCTTTAAGGATCCCATCCAACCCAATCCAGTCTATGAAAATCTTATTGATGGGTAGCAAACTAGAATGGTTTCCCCCAAAATAGCTCTTTCATTCTAAAAGGTCTTGTTCTCTTCTAGCTAGAAGAGCCTGATATACAGGTGGATATATAGGTGATCACAATGTTGCAAGAGGTGACAGGTAAAAAAACCAAAAGCTTGGGTTTTTATAGGATAGAGGTGTCTCTTGAAATGAGAGATAGCATGGCAAAACTCCATTACTGACATTGTTTGGAGTCCACAGTGAGACCAGAGCCAGTATATTGTACTAACTTCTGTGAAGCTGGGGAAGTGGAGGCTTGAGCTGAAGTCTATCTCTAAGATATTATCATCTAAAAGGATGGGAAGGAAAATAATACTACATAGAGTTAGGACTATTTGTGTGTAGAAATACAGTAGGAATGAAAAAGACTGTGCCTCAGGGTCAAAGGCGTGTAATGCTGGGTAGTGATATTTGCCTTTAATACCCTTGGATTCTTATTTTTGAATCCAGTTTTGTGAGCTGATGTTCATCCCTCAGTATACACATAATCACCTTTTATTAAACAGTGTTGCATAATATCAAAGATTTCTTATAATCTTTTTTGCTAAGCCTGTGCATACTGGTTAGAAACCACCGTAACACTTTCTACTTTCCATGGTGTCCTCAAGCTTACAGTACACTGGGCATTTGCTGGCTATTAAACTTTAGTATAGTAAAGTTAATGTTGCATACTTTTATCAAAAATACAATAAAACTAATTCAGATCATGAGCATTAAGAAAATCCCATCTTTTCGAAAATCAAGAATATTTGCCCTGTGGATTTAAGAAAAATCCAAACCCAAACTTTCCTCCTGATCTTACTTTCAGCTCATCCATCCTTCAAAGGTTTTCTGGTTAAAAGAAAAATTAGCTCCTTGAGTTTCCAGTGTGCACATTTTCTTTCGTGAAAGTCCCTGTACTACTGCTTTAAAATTAAGTCTCACCTTGTGGCAAACAGAAACCAATGGAGCAATCAGACTCCAGTTGAATAGCTTTCACCAACTTTTTATTAGTAACAGGAAAACAGTTATTAGAGAGCTGAAAATGTACTTATGGAAACCACAGGAAACACAGGGATCATTGACTGACAGAAGTAAAACTCAGAGTTCTTCTGTTTCTTCTTTGCCTAAAAGATTTGCTCACAGAACAAATAAAATTGATTGATTTGGGGTAGGATTTAGGAGCCTGAATTCCACTGACAGTGAATGGGATTTATCCTAAGTCTTTTAGTTATTTCTGGGAATCTCAGCTTTGGGAAAGATCTATAGCTAAATATGCTGTGGTTTTTTTCAGTTTTTTCTCACTGCATGTAGCAAAGACGTGTTTTCCTTATAAATCAATGGTTTACTCCCTACATCCTATACTCACATGGATATTTTCATTGATTTTGAAATTAGCAGCTTAAAGAACACATTCTGTTTACAGATCAAGAGCTACTGTAGAAACAACTTTTCAAACATAACCACATTACTTGCTGCCAGCATCTGTTACAATTCTGTACCAGTCAATAAAGAAACAAAAATAAAAATGAATGCATTAACATAACCTATAAAATGATAAATAGATACCAAGCTTGACTACATGCTGACAGTTGATGTTGAGGAAATACAGCTTGGACACTTGAATTTTCTCAAAAATGTGAAATTTTTTTAGAGCTGTGGCTTTTTATATCGGAATAGTGCTCCCTAAGCCTTATGGCAAGTCTTTAAAGTTTAGGGGTGCCTTTGGGAAGGAAATATCACTGAGTGCAAATTATCAGGCTGTCACAGGGTGTAGGGAAAAAATCTGGTCATTATGTCCTGGTACTAGAGTCATCATTATGGAAGCCGAATAGATGGTCTGAGGGAGAGAGCAGCTGTCACGTTTTGTACAGCTCTTTGAGTGACATATTTTGAATGGATAGCAGTGAGTGAAGGCATTGAGATTTTTCTGACTTTAGCTGTCTCCCTTATCTAATTTATCATAATTGGTTTTTATCCCTTCTTTTCTACCTCCTACTTTTTCTCATAATCTCTCTTTTTCTTATTTATTTTTCACCCTTTAAAAAAAAAAAATAAAGCCAAAAACAAAGAGAAATCTTCCACAGGGTTGGTTTCTAGCACAAGAGTTGTTCTAGTAAGCAGAATTCTTCAGATGAAAGTACTTTGGAAAATCCTTCAAATGGAAACATGTCTGCTACCAGCAAAAGAAAAGTCTTAATTTCCTGGTGTACTTAAGCCATCTGTTGGACATGTGCTGTAACCAGAAAAAGGTCCTTTTGCTTGTGTAAACTTCACCTATCTATTGGTGATGAGTAATTTCAGGTTGAGGAAGGCCTTTCATATCATAGTTACTGTAGGACAAAGCACACTTTTTAATTTCCTAACAACAAAGTTTGATTAGAAACAGCTTTGTAATACACACACAGCTTCCCAGATTCCTTCCTAAATAAAATTGTTCACTATTTTTGATTTTTAGGTATTTATCTCTTTGTCCCATCAAAGTTCTTTCTTCTGTAACACTTTTTCCCAGATTTTGATACTTGCAATTGTCTCAGGAAGCAAAACTCAGATCTACTTTATTCTGAAATTCAACAAATGTGAGAAAATTTTATAGCCTGGTTTATACAAAAACAGAAGGAAATCAAAATATATTTCTGTGGCTGGGAATATCTTTTGACAGCTCATAACTAATGCTCTACTCTGTTTGACTGTTCTCATGTTTCAGAGAAAAAGGTCCTTTACTGCATCGCAAGGGAGAGTCAACATAGGGAACCAAAGTGGTAGCTTTAACTTCACTTTTCTGCCTTCCCTCTCAGCTCTTTCTCTCTGACTTTGTTTTAAAGGATACAAGTTTAGATTTCAAAAATAACAATGGCAGAGGCTCTGCCCCATCTGAACCAGCCTGTCCTTGTTTCCTCGAAAAGGACAAGTGATGCATCCAGCTTTACTGAGCTGTTTTTTGTCAGGTTTGTTTGTTTGGTTTTAATTGGGGGTTCTGAGGTAGGGGTTTGATTGGGGGTTGTTTTTTAAATTTAGTCAAATGCTTCTTTTGCAATAAATGTACACAAAGTTCCATTCTTCTGAAACCAGCAAGAATAAAAAGAGAGAAACTTCTTTCTAAGGCAACCAGGTTTTCCATTTACTCCAAAGTGCTCTTTCCAGGGCTACACCCTGTGCTTCCCTCCTGACATGTAGAGATCTTGTTCCTTACAGACATTCTTACTGACTTGCCCCTAAATCAATGTCTCTGACTTCTGTGTTTTCAGTCTGTGATCCTATGTCTTCAACAAGCTTATCTGTGTTCTGGGCTTTGATCTCTATTATTACAAAAACAGATTTTTGTAATTTAATTTCTCCTGAATGAAAGGTGTGACCAACATGTATCTTATCAGCAAGGTCAGACATTACCACCACCAACCATCATTCTGATGGTAACCACAGTTGCTATTTCCGATGTCCCTAAAATTTCAATGAACAGATATCTTTCTCACTTTTTATATACACTAAGTGACTTTCTTGTATAATGTCTTTAAGAGAAAGACTCCCTAACAATACAGGTATGTACATGGGTCAGCGTGGTTCTAATCTCAACTAGTGTATTCATACCTCCATGCAAATAAATTACCAATATAAAAGAAAGATTTTAATAAATACAGAAGCAATCCCAGCTTCTTGTGTAAAGACATGCAGAGGTCTTTATACTTTGTGAAGTAGGAGCTTGAAGTATTTAGAGCTTTTTTACAAAAATTATTATTTTTGTTTTGATTTTGGTGTTTGGTTGTTTTGGGGTTTTTTTCTCTCCTAAGCTTCTATATAAATTATATAGCTGTTCTATAAAACCTATTTTTCAGCACCAGGTTCAGTATCTGATAAACAGAGTTCATATTAACCAGAATAAAATATGGATTTGGAGAGAAGCAAACAAAAGGAACAACCAGCAAAACAACAAACAAAAAAAATGCACTCACAAAAGAGTGAAAGAAGAAAATTAAGCAAAACAAGAGAAAAGAAAGACCAAGAGTATGGATGAGGCATGCAAGCTCAGGAATTTGAAATATTCCCTGGTTGCAGAATCTGTCATTGCTTGAAGCACTAGGCTGATATGTGAATTGCACCTTTTCAAGGTGAGAACACTTAAGGCACAAAACGAGGGTGGAGGGAGAGTGAGCAGAATTCACACTAGACAGATGTGTGAACCCTCATAGGGAGCAGCACAGACAAAGGTTCCTCTCAGAAACATTACAGCTGAGGGATAATAAAGCTGTTAAGGACACAGAAAATGAGAGCATAGTTTAAGTTCAATACACATTAAATACTGAGAGCTCAGACAACAGTAACTTTCGAAGAGCCTTTCACAGCTTCTGTACCACACCAGCAGCCCCATGTTTTTTGACATTTTTTTATTGTGAGTTTGAGGCTGTAGTATAGGCAGAAAATGGTATGAATAACATTGCAAACCATGAAATAGTAGGATCAATGTATTTTAGCATAGACTTTCTTATTTAATTTCTAGCAAACCTCTATTCTCATTGCTGACAGCTTCATTTATGCTGGCTTGACTGAAAGACCCAAAATTGCTGCAGCTCTGTACTGTACCTTGCAGCACAGAATGTAAAGCAGAAGTAGCAGCCTGAACCAGGAGAAATCACAAGGGTGGGAGATGGGGGACATTCCTTAGAAATGGTTATCTTTCACTAGATTATTTTCAGGCAGAAATTATATCTTGAAGTTTAAAAACTTAGCCTACACTTGAAAGAGAGACACATATGAAAAATGGAAATGATTGCCTATGCCACACATCCCTCTCATCCATCCCAATCCTTTTGTTCCATTCACCATTTTAGTTTAATATGTTCTCTGAGGCAAATGTAGCAATTTCAAACTCATTTTGCCCAGTAAGAGACACTGGAAATTAAGTGGTCAGTAATGAAAATCGTGCTGCCTCCATTTGCCGAAATGAGGTTAACTTTGCTTTCCAGTAATGTATTCTATTCCATAAGTAATCTGATATACAGAAGCAGAGCTTCAAAGATTAAGCTGCTGGTGGCATTTGGAGTGCTTTGTACCTGGAAACTGACAAAAAAAGTTCAGTCTAAAATTTTTTTCAGGTTCTGCAATGCCAATCTATAAATATGGCATAAGGAAATGGGGCTACTGAGTGTAGTCCAGTCTAATTTCTGCTGCCAAATTTTATTTTTGTATAACACAACTGTACACTGAAGGACATTGTTGGTAGCAAGCCAGGTAGGTCCCACAGTAGTACCTAGTGTTTACCAATATATCACTGATGAATAGGTCTTGGGGTTAATAGATATATAGGACTTCAGGCTTCACTGACAGTTCAGAGGCACCAAGGTCAAGCATAAAGGGTTTTGGGAATCAGTAATTTTAGAACATATGAAATCCTGAATGGCAATGCCTACTCTTAGCTGTGAGAGATGACGGCTGGGAGGAAAATGGGGAAAAAAAGACCAGCCTTACAGCAGGATGCAGTAGTTTGGAATTTCTTCTGTGGACAACAATGGGGTCAAGTCAAGCCTTAGGTCTCTATTTCAGTAAAGCTACACATTACTAAGTCTCCTCTGCCTGTGGAGACATGGCAAATGTAGCACTTGTATTAATGTTATCTCATCTGATCATGGGCCGAAAAAGCAAACCTGCTCATGCAGACAGAGCAAAGGCAAAGTCAGTCTTTAGGATGCAGGCCCATACAGCTCTTTGACAGACAAGTTCTACTAAAAAGAATTACATATTTTCTAACGTATCCAAGGAGAAGAAGATGTGGTCTGGTCAGTTTAGGTGTATAAACTTTGACGACCACGATCTCCACATCCACATTATCAAACACACTCACCTGACTCACTGTGCTGTAAAGGAAGTATGGGCACCCACCTCAGGTCCCAAACACAGTTTAGTCAGGAGGAATCGTTACAGAAAAACAGCAATTCTCCTGTAACTGAGAGACTGTTTAGTCTAACACTGTCATAAACTGGCCGACAGAGTATCTTCGAAGAGTTTTGTATTCACAGAGTGCAAAGTTAAATGAGGTCTTTCTCTTTAAAGGGTTATTGTCCTTCACCCCCATCCCTGCAGGCAGACCTTTGCACTCTAGTGAGCAAAACTGAAATTAGTAGTGTTCAACAGCGGTACAGAGCTTCACAGCTCATATGAAACCAGAAGATAATTAAGGACAAGGCACAGCAAGTGCATTGCAGACACTGTGAGGCAATAAGAGACAAGGGACAAGATTGCAAGCAATCCTGCCCTTATGTAGGCTAACAGCATGCACAGCTTGACAGTTCAATATATAGCTTGTAAATTGTATACAATTTTATAGTTCCAAAATATTATACCATATCAGTACTTCAACATATCCCACTAATCATTGCCCTGCATTTAACAGTATGCTCACAAAAGCATCAAACTGCCTTACTCTTTTTGAGGTGCCTGGCATTTTCTAAGTTCCATGGCAGGCAAACTCTCTCATTGTAATAACTGTTTCAGAAAACAATCCTTATTTTTGTTCCACAAAAACAGACATGGACAGCTCCACAGCACTGCAGTGGAGATTCAGTGAGAGATTCAGAATCGCATCTGCAGAGCCAGCTTCATGCCCTGTATTCCTCAGGTTCCATTTAAACAAAGCAGAGCTAAATATGCGTGTGGAGGAGATAGGGGTAAGAACTCCCATTGGGAATAGAAACCACTGGTGTATAAAAAGCTAACAAATTGCTAAAAAAATTGTTAAAAAGCTTCAAATTGTATTGAAACTACCTATCACTGTCAAATACATCGAGTATTTAGCATTCGAATGTAGTGAAAAACCTCACTGTAGAACTCTAACGTGTTACTACAGAAAAAAAAATGGCTGGAGAGTATGATGGACAAGAATGAGACCAAGAAAGAAACAAAAAGCCAAAAATGATGAGTTAGAAATGCCATCAAACCAGAGGGTTCTTGGTTTGGTGCCGTACTTTTCTACCACTGTCATTCCTTCCAGTACCCAATTTTTATGCACATTTTTGGCAGCTGCCTGGAATAACCCCACACTCTCCATACTCTTACAATGGTTTATATAGCACTGACTGGAGCAGATGCACTCCAAGGACTTCAAGAAAGCAATATCCTATCCGTAAAAGAAAAAGCCTTGGTTCTATGACACATATAGGTTTGTAGTTGTACTTTATTTTGCCAGAGTTTGTAAGCCCATGAAACAGATAATGGGAGTTTCCATATAGCCTAGAACAGATTTCATAAAGCTAGGATGGGTAAGTTTCACTTTGGCTTCCTCTAATCTGAGGTCCATGAGAAATGGAGTAGCAAAGAGAAATCCATATATTATGGATTATGTATCAGGTGTTGCAGAATTTATGCAAAAGTATCAGGGTTGCTGAATGACCAAAAAAATGTCCGCATTGCTGAGAGCCTAATAGTTGGATTGCAATAAAGGAAATTATCATGAAAGCTGCTGAAATGCTTCAAATTATAAACTTTTTGATAATTGTAATTGTATTTCATTCAAGATTTGTATGGATCTCTTTATATTCCTTGGGTGTTTCAGCAAGCACAATTATCTCAAATATCTCAGTCACAATTTAATTCAAAATGCAAATAAATTATCCTACAACTTCAGAGAAAAGACCTCATTATTCAAATAAAATCATTACTAGATAATCAGCACAATTTTGTAGTGATGATGTGCAAAATCAAAGCGTGCATTTTAAAGGCTGTGAGTGAAACACTGGCCCTAATAAATCAGTAGGAATTTGGCAACTGATTTAAAGGGAAGCAGGATTCCACTAAGGATCGTTATTTCAGTGAGTATGAGTTAAAGTCATGATGACAAACATGCAATAACTTTAAATCTAGCCAAAAGCTGATAATTCTCATTCCAGAAATAAAATTTAAAAAAAATATCCAGACTTGCAAAACGCTTACATTTGAATTGGAGAGCCAGAAAGTTGAGAAGAGTGCTGCACTACCTCCCTTATGAAGACAGGCTGAGAAAGTTGAGACTGTTCAACCTGAAGAACAGAAGGTTGTGTGGAGACCTCATAGCCAACTTCCAGTATCTGAAGAGGGTCTACAAGGAAGCTAGAAAGGGACCCATCATCAAAAACTGAATATAATGGGTACAAATTGAAAGAGAAGTAATTTAGGCTGGTGTGCAGTTTTGGTCACCGCAGTATAAGATATTAAGCCATTAGAGAGTGTCCAAAGGACAGCAATGAAGATGGTGAAGGGCTTGGAGGGGAAGCTGTATGAGGAGTGGCTGAGGTGACTTGGTTGGTTCAACCTGAAGAAGGGGAGACTGAGAGGAGAACTCATTGCAGTCTACAACTTCCTTGTGAGGGGAAGAGGAGGGGCAGGCACTGATCTCTTCTCTGTGGTGATTAGTGACAGGACCTGAGGGAATGGCCTGAAGTTGTGTCAGGGGAGGTTTGGGTTGAATATTAGAAAAAGGTTCTTCGGTCTGGGCACTGGAACGCCAGGAAGTGGTCACAGCACCAGGGTTGACAGAGTTCAAGAAAGATTTGGACAATGATCTCAGACACGTGGTGTGACTCTTGGGTATAGTCATGTGCAGGGCTAAGAGCTGGATTTGATATCCTTGTGGGTCCCTTCCTACTCAGCATATTCTGTGATTCTGGATATTAGGAAGAAGCTCTTTACCAGCAGGGTGGTGAGATACTAGAATAGGTTGCCCAGGGAGGTTGTGGATGCCCCAACCCTGGCAGCATTCAAACCAGGTTTGATAAGGCCTTGAACAACCTTGTCTAGTGGGAGGTGTCCTTCCCCAGGGTAGAGTGGGTTAGGACTAGGTGGACTAGATGAACTTTAAGGTCCTTTCCAACCCTTAACATTCTATTATTCTATGACTGAATTAACAGTAATTATTTTATTTTAATAATACAAAAAAAATAAAGATCCAGAGGATTTGCTTCTTTCTGTAGCTCCTTAAAATATAGATGTGCTCTACTTTAAGATGAAGGTCTAGTAACTCACAGTGCACTCTTTGCTGATACAAAGCCATCTGTTGCACTTTTTAAATTTTCTCAGTTTGAGATGGTACCTTGGTGTTTGTCATATAAGCTCCCCTAAATGTAAATACTGAAAGAGAACAGATGGATTTTGCAAGATGTCCAAATCATGTATATTATTTTTCCTAGGGATTAGTAATCTCTTCATTCTTTGCAATATTTGACACAGTAATTTTTACTCAGAGCAGGAGGTAAATGCAGTGTAAAAGTTTGTTTATAAATGCTCCCACACAGATGTGGACATTCACCTGTCCTGCTGCAAGCATAAGATCAAAGACAAGTATGTTAATATATATTCATATTTTTATATCCAGCGGCTGTTACAACTTTTCTAATCTCCCCAAATGATCTATGGCACTACACAAAACTCATCATTCTAATTTGGAAATGCTCTTCCAGAATTTGCAATGCTGCTGAATGAAGAAGGGCCAGTAAGTCAAATGGATCAGACTGGATTGCTCCACGATGCTAAATTTCACATTTTATTGCTACTGGGTAGACTGGTTATAGGATTGTGCATTGGTCACTATATTATGTATTTCTAAATTCATCTTGTCACCTAAATGACTCAGTTAGACTTTCCTTAATGAAAGGTCTTGCAGTGAGTTTCTGTGGCTGGATTTTGGTAGCAGGGGTGGCTACAAGGGTGGCTTCTGTTAGAAGCTGCCAGAAGCTTCCCCTGTCCAGTGAAGCCAATGCCAGCTGACTCCAGGATGGGCTTCCTGTCACTGGCCAAGGCCAAGCCAATCAGGAATAATAGTAACACCTCTGTGATAGCATATTTAAGAACAGACAATTGTTGCGCAGAAAGAATTCCAGCCAGTGAAGAATGGAGTGAGAACATGGGAATAAAAACGTAGACACCAAGGTGGAGGTGCAGAAGCAGGGGGAGGAGGTGCTCCAGGCGCCGGAGCTGAGGCCCTGCAGCCCGTGGTGTAGACCATGGTGGAGCAGCTGTGCCTCTGCAGCCCATGGGGGACCATCAGGGTGCAGAGACCCACCTGAAACCCATGGAGGAGCCCATGCTGGACAGGTGTATATCTGAAGGAGGCTGCAACCCCGTGGGAGGCCCAAGATGGAGCAGGGCCCTGCTGGAGACCTGCAGCCCGTGGAGAGGGAAGCCCACACTGGAGCAGGTTTTTCCAAGGTGGGACTTGTGGCCCCTTTGGGGGACCCACGGTGGAACAGCTCATTTGTGAAGGATTGAACTCCATGGAGAAGTTTGGGATTGAACTCCGATGGGACTGCAGTTTGGGAAGAACTGCTGCCCAAAGGATGGAGTCGCACCAGAGAGGTCCATCAGGGACTGTCTCCCGTGGGAGGGACCCCGCAGGAGCTGGGGAAGGACTCGTCTTCCTGAGAAGAAACAACTGACCATAACCCCCATGCCCCATCCTCCTTCACCGCTGCGGGGGATGAGGGAGAACATGGAAGGAAGGAGGCGTGGGGGGAAAGTGTTTTTAAGATTGTTTTATTTCTCGCTCTTTGTCTCTTATCCTTACTTAAATAGATTTAAGTAAAATCCCCACTTTGAGTCTGTTTTGCCTGTGAAGGTAAACCTCTCCCAGCTCTTATCTCAACTCATGAATCCTTACCTGTTTGGTTTTTTTTTTCTCTCCTCCATCAAGTTGCAGAGGGAGAGTGAGAGAGTGGCACTTTAGTGGGTACCTGGCATCTGGCCAAGGTCAACCCACTGCACATCTTAAGAGTTGTGGAACAGTTTTGGTTTGCCAATTCAGTAGTTTTGATAATGGCTAAAAAAATGACCTTAGATTCTAGACCCACTGAGCTTCTTACTAACTTATATACTAGTTGTATATGGTATTATATTACTACGTAATATATAGTAAAAATATGTATTGTTATTTAACCTAAGGTATAGTGACTGAGAAGTTCTTAATGACCACTAAGAAGCAATGGAGCTGCTACACAGTGTCCACATTTTTTCACAAATGCCATCAGGATTGTTAATATGAATGTCTCTTTGTATTCTGTCTCCCACAAAACAGTGGTCTGCACAGAAGAGTCATTCAAAGTATACAAGTATGAGCAGAGTGGCTGATGGAAAGGGAGGATGCCTCCCCCATCGTTCTCCTAAGAGCTGCAGGTGGGATGAAGCCAAAAGGGAAACATTGATCTGTTGGCTTCTCATGGAGGGGAAAAACAGAAAAAGAGGCAATAAGCAGGTCTGAGTCTTCTTCCATTTATATAGGTTCTTTTATGATAAGTGGATTGTTTGTGTTTAGAAGAAGAAATCTTACAATATTGAGGAAAATTTAACAGTTTTATGAAGCTGTAGAAATTTGGGGCAGCTATGTCTAACTATGTATTGACTCTGCCCTCCATTAAATCAGTGACTTGCCACATTGAGCTCAAAATGTTTAGAAGAACAACTAGGTGAGAGAGAGCGGTAAAAAACCCTGTGTACTTGTTGCATTCCTGTTCTCAATACAGAAATCCCTGTGGAGTTACTTGTTAGCAAAGGTGTGGGGTGCTGAGAGGGCCTGTGAGCACTGAGTGTGCTGGGCCTGCATGGCAGCTAAGCTGCAAAGAAGCTCTGCCTGGGGTGAAACCTTTCTGCCCCTCAGGGTAAACACAAATGACATGGGATTGTACAGTTTCAAATTAGAAAGAAGGTGATACTGGAGAAGATGGGAAACAGTCAGGTGCCCTAACAGTTGTCATACCAAGGAGCTAGAGAAAACTGTGAATAGTTGCCTAAAATATGGAGAAAGGTCAGTCATGTACTTACTCATTCTTTTTCCTCCTTTCAGTAAAGGATTATTCTTCAATACAATGATATCTTTGTGATTAAAGGAAGAAAATTAATTCACTAAGCATCAAGCAGCTCAGGTTTATTCTTGAATACTTTTTGATGAGGGCTTGAGCTGGCCCCTCTTAATGATCCCAAAAATCTAAATTCAGAATTACATAATGACCATCCATACAGGGGTTTTGCTATGGTAGCTAAGCAAAACCTTAGAGATGAGGGTGAGGGTTTGTGTTTTGCCTGTTCAACTCAACTAAATTAACCAGTAAACCAAGAAAACAAACTCTCTAGTCAGAGTTTGTTTCTCTGAAGTCCAGACACATCCACTGTGGCACTGTAAGAAATTTGCCAAAACTTGCCATCATTTGCCAAAACACAGGAGGCTTCCAGAGAAATAAACACATCCATTTTCCAGCTGTTTTATGGTCCTTAACAGCAAGGCTTATAAAGTGGCCAATAATTTTCATACAAATATATTCTGAAAAAATAGCACAATTAAAAAGAGGTTTTTTACCACTCCATATTGTAAGGCTGAATATGTACTGCACAGGCACACCACAATTGAGAGCAATTCTGCTTTCAGGTGCTGTAGTCTTTCATGAAGGCTCACAGACTTTATAAAGTAATCTCTCAAGAGACGAGGGCTCACAGCATAGGACTGTGCTAAGGTTCTTCCAAAAATAAATTATCAATAGAGAGATACCCTACTGAGTGAGAATATTGCGAGGAAACAGCATGTTATGGAAAACTACATCATGATTTTTATACCTAAGCAACAACAAAAAGAAAGGAAAGATTGTTAAAACTGCAAGATGTGCTCCAAGACTGTCATCAGAGCAGGAACTGGTAAGTGAAACTGAAAAATATTAAATTGCCTTTCTTCAGATACACAGTTACAAGGTCTGAAGTGCTTTCTTTGCATACTCTCTGAAGGCATTAGGAGTGACACAAAGAATGCAAGATCAGGAGCCTGCAGCAAAACCAGGGCTTAGCTCAGCCGTTCGGGGAATTTATGTTCTCTCTGCTAAGATAAATTAGAATAACAAATATTGGGAGAGACTAGACAGGGAGTTCACCTTGTTAAGTGGTTACCATTTGTGCTCCAAAGAGAAACATAAAGTAATAAGATTATGTCCAATTTACAAACAGGCAATTCTTCACTTGGAAGAAATAATGATGCATTCCTGTCTTCGTGTGCACCTTTAAGTCTGTACTCATGTAAGAGTCAAACTTTTTAAGCCAAGGCTTTCATTGTTTAATTTATTATTTATATTAGTTTTCCCATTAATATTTCATAGCCATTGCCCATCTGTGAGATAAAAGAGAAGCGCAAGTTTTAAAGCCAGAGAACCAAATATATAAAACTGTATTTTCAAATTAAAAAATTGCTACTAAAAAAATAATACAGGCAAAGTTCATGTTCTCTGCATATAAACTTCATTAATAATTTGAAAACTAAGATAACAAATCCCAAAGGTCAAGTCTTCCAAGTGATCTAGCTGACCTTGGAATCAATCTGTGGGCCTCTCAGTGCTCTTATGCAGTGTTCCCTGAGCATAAGTGGTATTACAACTTTTAAGCCTCACAGCTCTCATACTTCTCATTTCTCTCATGAATCATAGAAAGCACTCTGTCAAGATCCTCTGGATATATCTACAGCTTCCTTTGCCCATGATGTAAAACTACAAAAGATCTCACACAACTACTGTTACGCAGCACTTATTCAAATTTATAGTATTTAATTTTTCACAACAAGAATTAGACCGTAGCAAATAGAATTAGACTTTAGCAAACAGTTGCTGTAATGCAACTTTCTGAGCATCAAGACATTTTCACAATGAACAAAGTAGCCACAGAGCACACCAGAGCAGCAAATGTCTGAGACTGGTTGCTGGTGTAGCTCCTCACTCGGGACTGAGCAGGTCCAAAGGAGATAGCTGCAGCAGCTGGCATGAGGCAATGGGGCAGCTGAGGCACCATCCCAGATGCCAGAATGTCTCATTATGGTCCTGTACAGACATACTTAGTTTAGCCCATATTCAGTATCACAGCAGATAATTTTCTGTTTGCTTTAAATTTTATTATTGATATAGGACTCCAAATTCCCCCTTACCATTTTGTTGCAACAATCTTTCGACTTTGCATCTTCTAAATCTAGCTACGAAACTGACTGAGATGACAAAGTATAATTTTTTGTTTTAAACAATAGAACTATGAATACGTATTACTTGTACACAATCTCTCAAAAAAGAATACTGGTTTTCAATTAAATTTCTACTAATATTTTCTTAGAACACTCTGCAATACCAGCTAATGAGAAAAGTAGTGTTATCTGTAAACATGCACGTATCGGACAACTAACTATGACACAACATTTATGGATTTAGGCATTGTCTTTAAACACAAAAATCAAAATAAAAACCTTTCAAAAACATGAGTATGTGAATGGATTATTTATTTCTCCTAACCTACAAACTCCTAATGTATGAGAAGATTTGTCATGAATGTTGTGTGCTGTGTTTTGAGGATTTGAGTTCAACTTCTCAAAGCAATCTCATTTTATTATTAACTATAACAGCTTTTATTTTCATTAGGCTTCTAATGGGGTCTGTTTTTACTATACAGAAGCTTTCCTGGAAGAAACTTACTTTGAAGTAGGACTAACAACTCTACATTTACTTCACTGACCCAGTTTATTTCCTGGGACATTTCTAATTTTACCTAACCCTCCCAATGAATCTCTTTTCCCTTGGAGATATTTAACTCTGACTCAAGGTATTCTACCAAAATGTGTAGGACTCACCTGATTGGGTATAGATGCCTATCTCTTACTAATTGTTTAAAAAAATAGGCAATTATAGGACATAATTCATCTCATTCTAAAATAGATGCCCAAAATAATGGGGTAAACTTCACTTTCCAGATTACCTTTTTCATTCACAACTGACCATAAAGGAAGTAGTGGATGGCTGGTTCAGTGGAAATATCTACAATTTAGACCACCTGTCCAGGTATATAGATTTCTTACAAATCCAAGTTCTTTAAAGTGGAGTATTTTCAACTGCCTTTTTATGCCTGTTTTTGGTAGTTGCCTCTATATGATCTCTTTCTCATGATGCACCAACAGCTATTTTGGTGTGATCATTGATTAGGTGTTTGACCAGCTTTGCAGCATCACACTCTCTATATGTCAGAAAGTTCCCAGTGGAAGATGTGTACCATTAAACCTCACTTTGCAAACTCATCATCTTCCTGAAGTACAGATCTATGGTCACTAGGCAGAAGTGTACTTTGGAAAAGATGCTTTTTAAGTTATATAACACAGCATGCTGGAGGCGTAACACTTTACCCATCCCTAAGGATAACTCACATATATATCACTGTATTAAATTACAAAGTATGTGTAGAATTTCAAAGCTTACATACTCAGGTGATCAATATAGTCTAGAGGTTGAACATCAGCAATTAATATGTACTAAATGTATCTGAACAACAATTATTAAGAATTAGAATATACAATGTGATGATACCTCAACATTCAGATTACTCTTTCATCTTCAAAACAGTGCTATTATTTATTTTTCACATTTCTTTTTCTCAAGCAGTTCTGAGGCAAACAAGTAACCTGAAAAAATTATAAAACAAAATGAAAACAGGAAATAATAAAAACTTCCTCTGCAAAGAAATATTTGATTGAGCACCCTACATAAGTACACATAGGTAGATCTAGATCCAAACTGAGAGCATGAAAAATAAATCTTCCTGTAAATCTTTTCATTCCTCTTGGTGTATTTTTTAAAGGCTTCTGTATTAAGGGCATATTTGTATTTATTTAAGGTGCCTTAACTGTAAACAATTATTTTTCTCCTCTCTTAATCCTAAATTACAAAACCAAGATTTTCACCTAATTTTAAAGTTAACAGATTAATGAGTAGATATTTTTAAAAATCATTGACAGGCTAGAAGCAGTTACGAGGGGTTAGTTGGTTTTGGTTTGTTTTGATTTATTTCTAAATCTTTCAACATCTTCAGATATCTTTACTTAATAAATTTCTGTGGCAGAAATAAATAGCAGCAGTAATATTTGTTTTGTGTTATGTCAGCTGTCTTTCAACTGAGCTGGTGAGAGAAGACCTAAATTTTCTTTATAACATCTGATAATGCTTGAAAAATGAGTTATCCCCAGTCTTTAGATAAGAATATATTTCAGAAGACTGAAGTACCGATATACCTTGACAGTTAATTGACTAGCAGCAAAGTAAATGAACGAATTTGTAGGATGAAATGTACTTCTCAGCAGAAGGCTCACCTAAGACCAACATTCTCTTTAGATCCCAGGTAAACTTTAGTTTTCAAGCTTATATGAGTTTTAATTATGTGTGCCAAAACTCTCAGAAAATAAAAAGTAACCAGATACTTCAAAAATAAAATATTGAAAGTTTAAACTGAAAATATGATTCTTAAAAATGAGAGTCATAAACCACTAGGATAGCTTACCAGCAAAAGTGATATATTTTCCATTTCCTGGAATCCTTATGGCCTTGTTTTAGCAAAGCACTTTGACTTTCATATCCATAAATTTCACTGTACAGGCATAGTCACAAATATTTGTGTCCAGGAAGGGGGGTTTTGTGAACTATCCAAACAAGGAATGTAAAACTCTTGTAACATACTCAAGGGAGAGCTGCAGAATGCAAGCATGACATTAACCATAGCTCTTAAAGGAGTTGAAGCCCTTTTCCTTTGAGCAGTGTCTGGTATAGAAGTGCCAGTGTGTCTCCTGAAATAGATATAACAGTGCCTGGCTACCCCATACTTTCAAATTGGACTGTGCACATGGCAGATGTAGGCAAATAGTTGAGCTACAAGGTGCAAGTAGGCATGGAATCACGGAAGAGTGGTATGGCATGGAATCTCCTTTATTATTTAATTAGATGGATAGAAAGCAAAGCAGTTTTATGCATGACTGCATAGTACTTCACTTCTCCCTGTACCTCAGCATAACCTTTAATAAAGCAGAAGCCAGAAATTAATCTTTTTTTTTTTAATACAGACCACTACAGAGGCGTGGATCTCTATTATGATTCTAAAACTCTATGAGAATGACCATAGTTTGTAGTGAAAGTCATTGTTTAGCAAAATAGCATTTTATCATTCTCCAGATAACTCTGCCAGCAAGCAATTATGGGGGTGCA
The DNA here is from genome assembly GCA_013396775.1 of Cephalopterus ornatus. Lineage (NCBI taxonomy): Eukaryota > Metazoa > Chordata > Aves > Passeriformes > Cotingidae > Cephalopterus > Cephalopterus ornatus. Next base: position 46,324 of record VZRE01007730.1, on the reverse strand, counting down.
CAAAGAGTCTGGATTTTTTTCTTAATAATTAATTGGTGAAAGTAGAAATCCTTTGTCCAAAATTATAGAGATTCAAGGATCGACATAAAATGCAACTCTTTCCTGAATCTCTGTAGAGATACAATTCTCTGTGTTCCAGTTAAATCAGTTAAGAAAATGTCAAAACAACATGCAAACTCTGTTCTCCTTTTAGGAATGACAGAATTGCAGTTTAAAGCAGGGAGCTATGCCATCTGCAAGTTCTATCGGTACTTTGTTTCCGGAGATGGCAACTGCTCCTCTCCTATTTATCCAACTAAATTCTGAATGCCTGTCTAAATCCTTCCCCCTGGCTCTCTTAAAAGTGTCATATCATAATAAAATGCACTTCTGGATAAATAAACATTGACAGCACAAAAGCTGATAGAGAAATTCATTTACCTTTACCACCAGGAAGTCTGTGCATAAAATTTTCCTTCATGTATGAGATTTTTACAGTTCCTCAAAGCAACAGACTTGTGTTCATCTAACAATCAACTGTGTATCAGGAGTCAACTTTTAATTTCCCGTAAACAGAAATGTCATGCAATGGAGTGAGGGCCTTAGTTCTGAGTAGTAGCACAGCTCCCTGACCAAAGCATCTACAGTTTTGTCATTCTACTGCTGCTCCACTAAGATGAAGAAAAGCCATGGGTATATTTGCATTCATAAACAGGTGCACCTGATAGAAATCTACACCATACTGCTTTTCTGAGTTAAGAAATTTGGGCACTGCTTAGGGAACTTATTGGACTTTGAAATGCATAGTTGGTTTTTGCTGATGTGACACAGATCTTCTGCCTGGCTTCAGAGAATTCTCCCAAGCTGTCACTCCAGATTACTAATTCTGCCAGTAGCAGGCCCACTTTAAGCTCCTCTGTCCAGACCCTATTCCATTCCATCTCTTCTCTATAAGAACTTACTTCCATCTCAGTCATGTCAATTCAGCTTCTTATATAACTGTGTTTCACAAAAGTCTTGTGAAAAACATGTTTTGCTTTTTCCATGTTGAAATCTTCAGTTTCAAAATTTGGACAGTTGCATAAGCTTGGTTTAGAGACTGGTCACCTGAACAGGGACAACTGGTGCAAGTTTCTGGTGGGAGAGTGCAACAATGCACACCAAAAAGTATAAGGAGAAAGGAGGAGCTGATCTGCTGCCTGGCAACTATTAGAGAGCAACTGTAGTCATATTCTTTTCTCTGGCTCCAAATACCCATCATAAAAGAGAGGTAGCAATGGAACCTAATATATTAAAGATTCAATAAGGTTAACATATTTGAGTAATTATGCACCCAGCTTACATTCATGAACATACTGACTTTTAGAATCTGCTTACAACTCACCTTTGCACTGGTACTTGTTCAGGAGCCACCTTTGGGAAAACAGTGCTAGAGTTACAGTGTGACATAGTTTTGCATGTGCCATGTATATCTTTTGGAATTTCTTATGTGTTCCTGAGATCCTTTTTAGATACTGGAAAGCGAAATGTGTTTCTGTGAAAAAAAGCCACCTGTGTGAGTTCAGGCATCTAAGGTAGACAGAGACGATCTGACTACTGGATGCCTTTAGAGGCACATATGTGAAAGCTGGGTGCTTAAATCAGAGAGATTAGATCCCATTTCAGGATGGTTACACCAATTCTGACTATGCAGCACTCTTTTTGTAATGAGAAGATTAAGTGTTTTACAATTTTTCATGTTATTATTATGCACTTCACATCCTTCCCATTTGTCACCATTTTCCACGTATCCCCAGGAGCACAGAAATGCCTATTAGCCTCTAAACCTTCTCAGCAGAAATATTTTTCAGTATTGATGGTTTCCTTTAAACCATATTTAAATAGATTGATGCACCTGTACATTAGCAAGGCTATTTGTTTGGAGTTTTTTTCCTAATATTTGGGTTAATGTATATTACTTGACAGGTATTAGAAATCATGTAAAAGTTACAAGCTCAGAGCTTGAATTAACAGGCAGTTCAAAGAGTTAAAAGGTTATAAAGGAGTTAAAGAGTGCTTACCAAAAGTGAGATCTAGTGCGAGTACAAGTACCTTGTCTTATTTGATAAAATACATCCTAATGAATGCAGTTAGTGGTAACAACAGGAGTCAGCACCATATGAGTTATATCCCAACCTTCTTGGCCCACATCTGTCTTCTTATTTAAACCTTATGATAGTATTATCAGTAAACGAGTTATTTTAATCTCAAGACTTCAAGACCTTTTGGATACACAAATCAATGCCCCAGTTTTATTTAGAACTACCATGAAAAATTATCAACATTAAAATCAAAAAATAAAGTTCTGTGGACAAGATACATCTTACTTTAGATTAGTCTCACAGAGCACATTTGAGGAACACATTGCAAGATGGTTGCTTCCCTCATCCTACAGATCACTGTTAATGCATAAGATTGTCTGAGCAGGGGGTGTCTAGAGGATGTTCCAGGTACAAGACTCATTGCAAATTGTTTTAATACATTTCTTTTTACAAAACTGCCCAGCTGGTTAAAGGAGCCCACAATGGGAAGGCTCCACAGATATATTTAGCATAACTGCTATTACTACATTCACCATTAAATTATTTATGATACTTTATTCTGAATTAGAGTATTAAGACTATGAGAACTAGCTTCAAATCGGAGTTCTTTGAAATTCAGATTTAATGCTCCATAGAATTCCATGCATTTTCAGTATGAGCTTACCTACTTTCACATATTCCAAATGTTGTTTTAGGGAACATTGTCACAAAATGGTTAATATTTCATTGAAAGTAAGTAAAAAAGCAAAGACAGTTCTTGCAAATCAACTCTGTGGAAAAAATGGTCCTATTTTAACTCAGTTGTCCCTCTGTTTTGTGTTATGCTGTTGCCACTACCTTGGCAACAAAGCTCTCAGTTAGGTAACAACATCGTCTTCAGTCAGCTTAATGGAAACCAAGTGAGGGAATACTGTGAGAGATTCTCAGTGAGAAGACTCTCTTTGCTGCCAGTTTCTCACTGAGGCCCTGAAAAGAAGGTAGCTTTTGGAGGGTGATTTCTGTTTCAGACCCAGCCGCACAGTAGAATACAGTTTGTCAGCTCTGACACAAGAAGTTGAGAGACTATTGCTATAGTTAATTTGGCCAAAACTTTATCAACTGTCTGAGAAAAAAAGCACTTAGAGATAAATTGTCAAGAGTGATTTACCATTCTCTCCATGGTCATTAGCACATAGTCTGACATGGAAGGCGTTTAAATGGTTTTGGTTTGTTAAAGTTTTCTGTTAAGGACTTGCCTCTTCCGGCCAGATGATGTCTAAAGTGAGAACTTCCTAGTCTTTCTCCTATCACCCCAATGGCAGGGGTTTAAGGACTCATCGTACCTTTGGTTGCTATCAGCCAGAAAGTGGTCCATAACTTCCAGTCCAAAATTGCTGGTAGTGCCTCTCATGGCATGTGCTTTGCACTGCTTAGTCTGACTTGATCTGATACCCTAAATTAATGAAAAAAACAAGTCCCCTACCTGAAATATCCCAGCATTGTTGAGCAACAGTTTAGCAGCCAGGTATTTATTCTGCTGGGAGTCTCTCTGCTGCTCTCAGTGCAAGCACATACCTCTTTTCTCCTTTCAGCCCCCCCATAGAGGAGTCTCATGCATGTGGAAGAGTAGTTCAGCATTAAACTCAAAAACCCAAGGGGCACCCCTGCAGTTGCAGGTCTCACTAGCTGTCTGAACAGCCTGCTGGATAGACACTGCTGGAGGCTGAAGCCCCTCTCTTTACAGGCAGAGCAGGTACACCGCAGGCACCAGCCACACAATCCTTTCCATCAGTGGTTCAGACATGAGTTGGATTTCAAGCAACGATCTAAGTCACTGAACCTCTGACAGGAAGTGCCTTGTATTTACTGTTCCTGACAATAGATGACGCATAAGACATGGTGTTAGTCCTTGCAGCTGCTGAACTTCACACTTTGGTGCTTCGTGTCTATCTGTAAAAAGACATCTACTACTTGTTGTCAAAAGCGTCTTTATAACAAAAAGGACAAAGAGGATCATTGTGGAAGACATCCTACCCATTATGAGAAGAATCTGTCACAGGTACGGTATCCCCACAAACAGTCTACTCAGCTCTATCAGTCCAGCTGATATAATATACCACTTTAGGCAGCAGTAGTGAAATGAGAGAAATCTGCCCCACTGCTTCCTAGTAAAACACAGAGAAGCACACAGTCAACTGTCACATGACGTAAGTTTTCTCTAGTCTGAAGGAAACCACTATAACTGTGAACAGTATACTGGCCCTTCCAAGGAGCAGCTGGGAAAGCACTGTGTCTAATGGCTGCATCCTCATTTGCCAAAGGGAAAATGAGCATTGTATTTCTTCCTTGGGAAGCATTATGTTGTTCATTATTTTACTATTAGAGACAAAGTGCAAAAAAAGTTGATTTGCAGCACAGTGATAGAGTACCAGTAAAAAATGCCAATCATCTGAAAAAGTAACATATCACATTAAATGAGTTGACCGGTGCCTACAAATTTTTGTGTAATTTCCCACCAGCTAGCAGGCAAAATTATCTCAATTACATAAAAATGCACAATTTTGCAATGTCTGTCTCACTGAACAAAATGACACCACTGCAAGGGCTGTTCAAATTATTAAACTTCATAAGCATAACAAAATAAAATACCAATTAAATGCAAGGCTATTCTAAACTGTAGCTACGAGAAGGAGAGGGGAAAAACACTGAATCTTCCTCCTTTTTATTTTTTTAAACCACTGGAATATATTATCATCTGATCAGCCCAGTTTTTTGTAAGCAGTAGATAAATGTCTGGGTTAAGTGCTATTCCTTGTAGCAGCAAGAATATTTTTTCCCCTATAAACTTTATTACTATTATTTGTCACAATTTTAAATATGCAGTTATTTATACTGGGAAGGGACTAACCAAGCAATCATCTGACGGGCAAATTCAGATGATATGCTCTAACAAATAAAAATGGTGACCACCTGCCAACCTCCAATATCATTTTCTCAGCAGAGCAGCAATTCACAAGTAATTCAATCAGGTATTCAATAGAAAATTATTCCTGTTTTACAGACTGCCATCACTAACAGTGGGGCCTGATTTTGCTTCTTAATCGCTTTGGCACACAACCAAGGACCGTGCAGTATTGGATTTTCTCCCATGCCGTTTCAGTAACAGCAATGTGAAAAGAATGAGACAGTATGTAAAAATATGGATAGAGGCTTTTGCATGTTACCATAATGCAATCTGCACTTCCATAATAATTTTCAAAAGATCCTTAAGTGGGAAAACGTTCACAAAATTTAATAGCAGATCCATAGCACATGAGGAGCATGGTGGCAATGTATTTCAGCTGTGACAGGCTAACAGGTGCAGCTGCTCTGTTCTTCACAAAGATGTCCAAGAGCACACAGAGTGTGGCAGACATATTGCCTTTTATACGAGCATAGGCTGACTGAGTCCTTTTAGGAGCAATCCTGATGACAGAAAATAAACCTTAGCTCCCAAAAATGTAGCCCCAGATCTTCCTTGCTGTAAGGGTAAATGGGCTGCTCAAAGGGCTGCTCCCAGTGCAGGATAATGCTCTGCCACCCTTCTTCCCAAGCAGCTCGAGGTTAGGCTGTGGCTGTTCTCATGGTGTTGGTACACTGCTAGCCTTTCTCCTGTCTGTGGCTTCTTTTTCACACACACACTGCTTTACTAACAATTTTCACTCTCTCATTTCTCTACAGCATGCATCATAGATGTCTTAAACTGTTTCTGTCAGCTCCTTAAAAAGTTTCTTCTCTCTTCCTTTTTAGAGCAAATACTCTAAATACTTGGGGTATTGTGTGATTTATGATATGCTGCCTTTTTCATGGAAATGCCCCCAAGCAAATCTAAGGAACAGTACCAGATGCCTCCAATCCTTCCCTGATTCCTCCCATCATCCCCTTTTCTCCAGTCTATGGCCAACAGAAGTCTCTTCTGCTTGCTTCCTCTGCCTAATGAAACTCTCTGACTCACACATTGGTAGAACAGTAACGTCCCAGCACATATACTCTGTAATATATGGTGCGTCCCACAGACCAAATGAGACTTACTCCTTCAGTCACACAGAAACACAAGACTGCAAAGTAGGCCATTTCAGTTACAACTGGAAGCCCCAAAAGGTCCTTTGAACATCTGCTCTGTTTAGCACAGCCTATAAAGCAACTCCATCTCCTTAGGGTAAAAAAAAAAGGAAATCAAGTTTCACCAGTTTGAATTGCATAGGACGTGCTCACTGATAAATATTTTTAAATATACAACAACTTTCAAGCCCTATTACAGATCAAAGTATAGTCCTCCTAGCCTAGGAGGCTCTGGACAGGGTCTGCATTATTTCAAGTATTTATACATGGGACCAAATTATTTTTTCCTAGTTATAGCAAGAAGCTATAACTTGATTTTCTCTCATATCCCTACTTTAGCTTGTTTGAATCTCATCTCAACTGCCTCATGAAGGGTCAGTATCTTATTCTCATTAGTATCATGCTGTAGTATCAATGGTTTTGTCCTCTAACATACTCTTCACTATGACAACAGAACCTCATTTCAAATGTTCATACCTGGTTTTAAGTTCTAGAAAATTTTAAGATAATAGCAGTTGTTCTGATCTGAAATGTTCTAGCAGGATTTCACTGTCAGGGGAATGTACTGTCAGAAAGAATCACCCACTGGAAACAATCAAAGAGCAGTCCCTGTCTAATCATGGTCTGTCATTTTTTAAATTGCAAAGCCTACAGACGAATGATACTGACCTCCAGACATTAGCTGTGAAAACAGGAGTTCAAGAAAGCCACCCCAAAGAGATTAGCCTTTCATGGTAACAGACAACAAGAAGTCTACTTAACAACTTGTCATTCGGTGAATATATGACATGGCAAATTCATGTGCTACAATAGTACATAAGAAACATATGTAAATCCCAAATAAAAATAATAAAAGGAATAAAGAATTTAGGTTTGGAAAATAGGGAGTAAAAACTTTGAAGAAATTCTAGTTGCAAAACTGCCTTCTGAGACAGGTATATCATCTTATTATTTTACATTTCAGGAAAGGTCTTGACTTCTGCAGACTGAAATAAGTGTATAGGTCAGGGGCAGATAAATGCTGTTGGGGCACCAGTAATGTAAAATGCCTTAAGAAAATTGTGCATGATTTAGCCCATCTATCTTAATTTGATAGTGGTAAAGTATTTTCTGTGGGGAAGAAAACCCCTTATATGTCTTGCATATCTGGTCATAAAACTTCTCAATCCTAAAAGCCTACGTTTGCATGAGCTAGCCCAGTGGTTTCACTTATGTGCTCTAATGCCTAAACTAATTAGGGCTACATAATAGGTCTGAAAAGACAACTCTTGAAAGATGGTCTGAGGTAAGAACCATTGAAAAACTTTAGGGCCACAGTTAATACAGAGCTGTATTCTATTTTGGATTCTTTTCAGAGATGAAGGATTTTAATTTGCAAATAGCAAATCTATATCAAGCCACCTTAAGCCAGTTCCATGCTGATCTCTAAGGCCGACAGAGTGAGAGGCTGATATCTCACCTGCAGTTCAGGAAATGTGAGGAGAGATTTCAATTCAAACCTCTGCAGGAACAGAGAAGCCTTGTTTGGAAGTTTCTTTCTTGGTGGTCCATACATAAAAGAAAACTCCTTAAAAGAGAAAAAGAGAACAGATTTTGATTTCTCATTGCAGAAGGGGTTCTTTTCGTTGGTTTTACATTGCAGAATGAAGGCTCCATGCAAGCTAATATCTACAAATAAAAAGTAAAGACTTCATTCCGTAAAACATGCCCCTCATTAAAATTTACAGCTTGCACATTTTTTTCCAGTGCCACTGCTATACTGAGACTGTCTGCTTTGCTCCTACAGAAAACAATCCTTTTCTCTTATATCTGTGATGTAGCTTTTTACATTAGAACTCTTTATCGGGCAGTACAGAGAGGATTGTTATGGATTCGTGGGGGAGGGAGAAGAAACTGATGGTAAATGCATTAAAATTGACCATCATACACATATAGAGATAACATAATTACTCAAAAAATGATGGTTTCCTGCCAGAAACAGAAAGTAGTCAGTAATAGGAGCAGAAGAAAAATGCAAAATGTACTACAAATCCCAGAGAAGATTTACAGAAGTGGAAATAAACTCCTACAGATTTTACATTACATTGGGGCAAATTTTAAAGCTTTAACATTATAAAGAGAAGCTTGCAGAAGAAATAAAAAAGCATTCAAATTGCTTTGTGCACATAGAGATCTGCTTCTGATGAAAGCACACTCTCTAATAGACTGTGGAGAGAGGTGTGTGGTAACAGGTCCCTATGTGTTTCTGGAGGAAAGGAGCTCTCATTTTGTATTTGCTGAATGTTGCTGTGGTGATGTTCTGTCAGGTGCCTGGGCCTGTGTAATTCTGAGTACTTCCTAACTTTGCAAAGTTTTGATATGTTAAGATGGCTGTAAAACAAAAACTACTCTGGAAAAAACGAACTGAAAAAGCCATTCTCCCTTCAAGAGTTGAAATGAAGCTTTTTTGTGATATTTCAAAATTTTATCAAGACCATTAACCACATCATTCTATGACTTGATGATTCTATGATTATCAAATATCTTTTCAAAATCCATAACAAAATGGATTTCTATAGTTAATCTTAATTCATATGAGGATGAAGAATTAACTGAACAGTTCACATTTTCAGTATTAGTTACTATGTAAAATAATTTAATTAATACTAATAAAATTTTCAGACATTTAAAATCAAGACTCTTTAAAAAGTGTCCATTTCAGAGACAACCATGCAGCCTTCAGTTTCAGAAAAGTAAAAAAATGCTTTTGATTGAATCAACCTTCTAGGAAGCACTCTGCCTATAAGTGATTCCCGTTACAGAACAATTTTTGTATTCAAACTTCTTCTAAATAAAATCCATAGTCAATAACCTACCATTTCCTCCATTGTTAAGTGTTCATCTAATCAAATCTTGCAGCACATTCTGCAGTGGTAGAGTGCTCAGTCCTTTACAATATATTTATGATTTTATTTTTTTTGGACCAGAAAATCCAGTCTGTTACATCTTTTTCACATGATTCACCCAACCTAACCTCAGATATCATGCAGTTCAGAGGTGCTGATGTCCTCAGATTTGGAGCCTCATCTTCCTAGTCCTTCCTCAACTCCGGCCGTTTAGGACCTGTAATGCTTCTGAAGGTATCACCATGTTTTTGTTGTATGTAACCAGACACAGGATGAGGCTGAGGTCATAATTTACATATCTCTGTGTTGTGTCAGGAGTTAGGACAGATGAATCTTCACCTGAAATCACACTGCCGGAATTTTGAACAGAAAATTTCAAAAACTGAACTCCGTTCAGCTTTTAATAAACCTGAATCTATATGGCTGGATTGCAAGTGGAACCTTCAAGTCATTGAAAATTAAGGGAAAACTACTATTGATTTCAGGGTAACCTGAATTCCTGCAAGTCCCTTTTCATTCATAGTTTTCTTTCTTTTGTTTAACAATGTTCTTTTTTCCTGTAAAGTTTGTCATGGCTAGATTGGTACATCACAGGTATATTTATGTCACACAGGACAGAGTCAGTGCAACAAGTCCGCCTTTACACTTAGTAAGACAAAAAAATAACATGGCATAAGGGGACATCTGAGTTCTTATATTTCAAATGTACCAACACATCACAAGAGCAGTTAGAATTTAATTTGCTTTTTGCTTGCTGTTGTCTGAGAATGCCTGATTCCTATCAGTTCCCGGATTAAGTTTATCACATACTGTGTCCATAATTTGCCAGAGATCTTGTTTTTCTTTATGGTACAGATTATCCCTGTGTCTTTTTTTTTTCATGCCATTGGGTAACATCCTTTCCCTGAGTAACCAAGAACCAAGAATACTCAACCTATCCTTTCCAACCCTGTGCATCTCTCAGTGGGATCTGGATAACAATCTTTTGTTCCACACTCTTCTCTGTAGGATACCTGTGTTGAGAGAAGAAACATTATTAAGGGTTCTAAAAGTAAGCCTTCTATAAATCTCAAGTTTGTAAAAATCTCATAGGATTTGTATTAGAGGATAGTCTTTATTCTTTTTTTGCAGTAACTTTCAATTAAAAAAATATGTCAAGTAGCCCACAAAACACCTGAATAGCTGGTGAGTCATTATAAAAAAGGGTCTATAAATAAATCATATAGTTCTGTGTTTGTATTATACTATACTACAGGGTCTATCCAGAACAATCACTACTCAATGAGAGAGTTGCTATTTCAGTTTTTTACTATCCACTGAAGGGTACTTTTGAGAGTATTCATTGACAATACATTGCCAAAAACACTATTTGGCAGCTAGTAACTGAGTGATTGTGATTCTAAAAAAGTTCAAAAACTTTCTGAGGGAGTTAATCATAGTATATTAGTGAATTCTTCATTTCAGCAATTTTCTACCTGGTAATACCACTAATTATTGTCTCTGGTATAGAGTGAATTCATGATTCATTCATGGCTAGGCTTTGCGAACGAAGATTTGTGAAGGACTCTACCCACGCTTGCTACAAGCGCGCTGATGGCTAAAAAGGCCAATGCGAGATAGACACGTCCGGTTGCAAAAGGCACAGCAGAATGACTCCCCAGGTGGTACCGACAGGACACGGTTCTTTCTGCGTTGTCTTTTCTCCTTGAGAAGCAGGATGATCATTTTAAGAAACTTGGGGGGATATCCTAATCGCTCCAGAATCTGCCACAAACCTTTTCTGCTCATGGTATCGAAAGCTTTGGTGAGATCAGCAAATGTACTCAACATTCCCCTCTGCATCAAATGAATATCGGCTACCACTAGTATATTTAAATAATGTATTTTAAAAAGGTGATAATTTCACTGTAAGAAAAAGGCCTCTCACATGATGAGGCTTCATTCTTGTAGTAAAAGTATATATAAAGAGTCTGTACAACAACAAAATTTTAGATTATAAATGTTAATAATACTTTACATTTGTATAATATTATGTACAGCTGGCCTGAGAGTGTTACAGGTACTACTGAATAATCCTCATTCATATTAGTAGTCCTGTTCCACAGGTAGATGAAATGAGATACAGTGCTGTCAAATCACTATGCCTAATTTTATGAAACTAAGTACTCACATTTATCCTCTTAAATTAGTGAACTTGATTACCAAAGAAGCTGAGGGAATTTACTCCCCATTGAATTCCTTGCTTACTATGTTAGATATATTTAAACATCCAGACTTTAAAATTTTTCCCTGATTGGCTTAAAATGCAGAAAAACTTTATGTCAGAGCTATAACTAACCATATTCTGGCTCCTGAGATAATTTTCTAAACACCAAGAAAAAAGATCTCTATTCTATTACAATTTTTTCCCAATTTCCAAAAGCCAACATTAAAATTCAAGTTTTCTTTGGATGGATCTTCAGTTTTCCCATCTCTTTAATAGATTCAATTACACAGCTTTGCAAATCAATACAGAATCATATTTGGCACTAGCAATGAATAGAAGTTTAAACACTGTCTTTGATGTAACCATATAAACATGTTTATCATTCTGCTTTTGCTTGCCCACTAACTGGTCAGTGATTTCAGAAAATCATTATTCTATTATATCTCAAGATCTTAAATATTATTCATCGATGCAAAAGTATATTATTATTATTTCTATAGTACAATTTCACATCCACAGCAAGCAATGTTTTTGATCATCAACAGTAACGTTTTAACTTTCAATTTCAGTCAGTGAACTTGACAGACACTTTTCGAGCCTTCAGTACCTTGATTTTTTGGTCATGACTACACTGAGGAATGAATGCATACGCTAAGATGGTGATGGCATATGGTTTTGTCCATGTGCACTGGAGTATCCCAGCGCAGCTGAACATGATGTGTGGGAATGGCCCTGCATTGGGGTCACATGGCAATCCTGTGGCAAGGCTGGCTGGCAACTAAGCTTGGATTTCTCTGTACCTTACTCTGCAGTGTAGTTGTGCCTTTATTCTCTTGGGATTAGAAAGGCTGAATGGTTCCCAGATCTAGAATATGAAGAGCTGTTTGGGCAAGGACCTGTCTTTTTGCAGCTGTGCTGGCAAGCTTCAGTCAATTTTAATTCTATCAGTTTACAAAAATCTTCCAGAAGGGCATCTAGAAAGCCAAAAAATTTCCTTCTATCTCACTCACTTCTTGAAAGGAAATCCCATCAACCCTCCCTACTAATTTTTTTTTTTTCGTCCCCATTTGGGAAAAAACCAAACTTTAATGATGTAGCTTTTTTCACCAGAATTCTACTACTTTCCATCTAGCTCTGTTAGTGAATGAATGGATTTTTTTACATCTCTAGTTACTGCATATCAGTGAAGGGGGAAATTCTAACTCAAAATATTTCAGCTGGCCTGGAAGATTCTGGAAATCCAGATAATTTGCTCCTGCCCTGAGCACCAATGGTAAAATGAGATGCATGCAAAATTCAATTAGATTTGAAGGGCTCAGCTGGCCATCATTTTAGAACAGTATCAAAGGCACTGGGATCAGCATACCGCATTTCTTTTGACGGCTTATGGAAAAGCAACCAATGAGAGGTGTGTCATCCTGGCACACCTCATGTGTCAGTGTGCAACAGGGACCCCAGGAAACCTCTTCTATGGAGTTGTTGAAGAGGAACAAAGGATTTTGCAGAAACGCTGCAATCCAAAATTGAAAATTCATGTTCCTTTTTCAGAGGAAAGTTAAGAGCAACTACCATTAAAATGATATAGGGTTTTCTGGGAAATGTTTAAATGTTTCACAATCCTGGAAATAAATCAGAATCCTGGCCTGGAAAAGGTTTCAGAGGGGGTTTATGTAGTACAGATGCAAACAAAATATGTGGTATGTAGAACACAGCTAGGTGCAAAATCAAGCCAATTTCTCAAAGATTACTGAAGGAAATAGCGGGGGGCTAAGAGATTAGAGATCTGGCTAAAACACCTGAGAATGGAGGGGCTGCAGCGGTAAAGCAGTTCTCCACTTGAACAAAAACAACAGTTTCAGACTGACTCAGATTTCTAAACAGAAACACAAAAATTCACAGAGAAGAGAGAAAGAAAATTGACCACCAGGGCAAAAATTTCAGTGAAATTGGAGCATTCATCAAATCAATTTTTGTTGTAAATGTGAAAATTTCCTGTCAGAAAAAAAAAAGTGTTCTTATGAAGGTTTGATTTGTCCCATATACATTCGTATTAATTTTTGTTTTCTGCTTTCTGTTTTAGGTGGCCTGTAATGACAGTCACTGTGTTGGACTCTGCTGAAAAGGTGGGCCAAGCTGAAATGAAGGTCACAAAATCACAGAATATGCTGAGTTGGAAGGACCCACTAGAATCATCTAGTCCAACTACTGGCCCTGCTCAGGACACCCCAAGAATCACACCAGGAGAATATTGTCCAAATGCTTCTTGAATGCTCTCAGACTTGGTGCTGTGACCACTCCTCTGGTGAGCCCATTCCAGTGCCCAGCCACCCTCTGCATGAATAACCTTTTCCTGATATCCAGAGTAAGCCTCTCTCAACTCAGCTTCATGTCATTTCTTCAAGTCCTGTCACTGGTCACCACAGAGAAGAGATCAGCACCTGCCCCTCCTCTTCCTCTCACGAGGGAGTTGTAGACTGCAGTGAGGTCTCCCCTCAGTCTCCTCTTCTCCAGGCTGAACAGACCAAGTGACCTCATCCACTCTTCATATGGCTTTCCCTCAAGATCCTTCACAATCCTCATTGCCCTCCTTTGGACGCTTTCTAATGGCTTAATATCTTATATTGTGGTGCTAAAAACTGCACGCAATATTCAAGGTGAGGCTGCCCCAGCGCAGAGCAGAGCAGTGCAGGACAATCCCCTCTCTTGTCCGGCTGGCAGTGCTTTGCCTGATGCCCCCCAGGACACAGTTGGCCCTCCCGGCTGCCAGGCCACTGCTTAGTCATATGCAACTTGCCATCGACCAAGACCCCCCAGGTCCCTTTCTGTGATACTGCTTTCCAACCTCACTCCCTAGTCTATACTACAACCAGGATTGCCCCATCCCAGGTGCCATTATCCTTGAGATTTCTGGCTGCTGTTCATTCAGAATATGTCATTGTTCAGCGCTTTAAAAACTGGAGCTATTTACCAAACTATGGGCTGCATATATGGCTGATCATAAACCATGCTGATTGAAAAGGCTTTATTACCTGTTTTCTTGGTGGAGCTTTCAGAATTTGTGTGTACTAGGAACACTCCAGGAACCTTCAGAAAAGACAGTGAATTCAATCTGGAGCCAGAAAAGAATCTGCTATGTGAATTTTAAGTGGAGAAAAAGCTTTGCAGATAAACTTTTAGCTGAGAAAAGGCCTGGGACATATGGGAAAGAAGGTATATCCCACTGTGTGTTGGAAAATGAAAGCTTGCATATATTTTCAGAACATAAAATAGGTTTTACTTACCTCCATTGAGACTCTTTTTCTTTCTAGACATTGAAATATTCAGGTCATACATACTGGCAAATTACAAAGGAGCATCAATAACCATATCTACTAACAAAATATACTATTATAGGCAGCTGATGCATAATTCAAGGGGCATATGGGGACAGGAGGCCAAATCAAGAATTCATTTAGTTAATTAGCCTATTGTTAAAATTCATCTGTGTTTTGGACTTTGCAAATGCCTGCTTAACCTTCTCATTCTCTCAACTAATCTAAAATACATAAATCCTTCAAATCTAGATTTATTCACTCTCTAACAAGACGGAAAAACTTGGGTCATGTAGAAGCTTAAAAATATCTCTAAGTAATTTTATTTCTAATAATATGACCTTAACCACCTTAGGTAATTAATCATCCACTCCTAGGAAAGGTCATCATTAGCAATTCACCAGTGTGTTTACTGTGGCTACAGTCACGTACTCTTGTATATCCCTTGGTTACTACTAGACATCAGTAGAATAGACGGCAGCACCAGGCCTCTGTCATAATTCCTTAGAAAATGTTTTCTGACTGGTTATCCCTTAGCACAAATAGGATCTCACAACTCACATACCCTAAGTCCTCGGGACCAATGCCAGCATTACCCAAACACAGATATTTAAGGAATACGCACTACTATGCCTAAATTTCTGAAAGAAACTGAGCATCAATCTATTTCTTAAATAATGTGACTGGATCAGGATGCTATGAATAAAACTCATACAGTTAGAAGCAATGAATCAATCCAACTTCTAAAGGGGTTTCTGAAAGAACACTTAAATTGAAGGATGATAGAAAAGTATAACGTTTGTCCCTGTCTTGTATGTGATGTTCATGTTGGAATTGTAGTCAACATTCATTTTATTCTCCAAGAAGGAAAAGTGGAACTTAAGTAATTTTTAGTTCTGTCCAAGTTATCCTTTTCTACAATGAGTATAACTCATGTATTTTAACAATATTTATATTACATTATCAGCTAAATATTCCATTTCTTTTACTAGTATTTATTGTTGTCAGACTATATGAGAAAGCCATTTTGAGAAAAGCATGTGTACTATTAGAAAGTTAAAATGATAGTGTCAACAAAGTGAAACTTCTTGGCTTGACACTTCACTAGTTACACACTGAAATATTTTCAGAAAATTGTATCAAGCCAGCATTTGAAAGACTGTAGTAGACACAGTGCTCCAAAAGTGTCCAAAAGTGAAATGTCAAATCTACAAAGGCGCCTGGGGAAGATCTCTGTTACACTTTCTCAGCCAGTTATCTTCTTCTGGAACCTTTACTTGGAAGTATCACTGAAACTCTTCAGTGTAGTAAATTTTAATCAGATTTATGAAAAAAATATAATCTGAATACATCTTACCATGACCAGGATGTCCCTTCTACTAATCTTATTTGTGACCAG
This sequence comes from Cephalopterus ornatus, assembly GCA_013396775.1. Taxonomy (NCBI): domain Eukaryota; kingdom Metazoa; phylum Chordata; class Aves; order Passeriformes; family Cotingidae; genus Cephalopterus; species Cephalopterus ornatus. Next base: position 30,383 of record VZRE01007730.1, on the reverse strand, counting down.
AGATAAAATTCCCTATGCAAATTTGCTTGTGGTACTGAAGAAAAGATTTACTGTTTGACTCATTTGTTAGGGACTCCATGTTTAACTGTATAATTATATTACATCAGCACAGGGATTACCCACGTGACAAAGCTCTAACTAGTCACTAAACATTTGGAGTGATGTAGACCAGCTTTTGCTACTAATTCATAATGCAGTAATTCCAGATGCAGAGCAAAAGATGACACAGCTAAATATAGGATGTGTGTCCCCTTAGTTTTCACTGAGATACATTAATATATCAGCTCCAGGCAAACTGTCTTATTTACTGCTGCAAATAAGCCAATATCTGAAGAACTGCACAAAACCAGATATACCTTGGCCTCACATCTTTTGAATTTTGTGTCATTAAAAACATTTTTATAATGTATTTAATAACAAGGAGGTTTTAAATTTTATTTTGTATACAGAGGTCTTAATTCTACAGCAAGTAATTTACAATGAAGGATCTATAAGGTAGATTTTCAAACTATAAAGTATGCCCACCAGATGGCATTCTGCTTGAGGCCAGAATAACCCTGGGATGCTAGATGAACTGTGGGCATAGCTACACACATGCAGTACCTCTGGACGACCTTGTTTGCAGAAATTGAATCTTGATTCAAATATTGAGATTGAATTGAATGATGTTTTGTTCTGGTGCAAGTAGACTGCTTTCACCACCCTGAAATGCCATTTGCTATACCAGAACATTACAAGCTTAACACATATCTCCCCTCCACACCATGGTTTCCAACAGTTGCCATAAGGAAATTCTTCCCCATTGAACCAATCCTAAAATGTAATAGTTTTATAGTTTTAGGGGCAGATTATTTCATCTTCCCGTCTGTGTGAGAAAATTATATCATTCCACTTTCCAGTTTCTGAACTAAGCAATCTCTTAGTAGTAGTGTTGGAGAGTGCATCTTTTGAAAAAGACACAGGCTTGATGAAAATTCTTCTGGTAATGAAGAACATACCATAACTTCTCTGTTTTAAAGTCATTTGAGAAGTTAATTACCTTCATACGTAGACAAATAGGCCCTTTTCATAGTTTGAATTAGTCTACCTTAAGCTTCCAGCCACTGAGGCTTACAATGACTTTTCTAATTAAGCATGTCTCTACTGTCTAATACCTACTGTCCATTTAAGTTCAAAAGAATCGAGTCATCTTATAACGTGCAGGTAAGAACTATGTTCTCTCTTTTCTGCCCTTCCCTTGCCCCACTCGGCTCCAGCTGTGGCCTTAATGAACTACATATATTGGCTTCTGTCCCTTTTATGTATTTCACGTGAATTGTAGAAGGCCTAGCAGATGAAAAGAGGAGGGCAAAAGTTTGGTGAATCCTTATCGACAATTAAAGAAGTATGGCCATTGAAAAGAAACCCTATAAGTTCCTTCCAGCTGCAAGTCTTGGACTTCTTTATGCTTCTTTCAACTACAATGAAGTTGAGGTACGCAGGGTTCTCTGCCTCAAATGTCTCAATTTTCTCTTTAATGAAAATTGAAGAGTAATAATGGAAGCAGAAATGCTTTGTGGTTTTCAACAGAATAGCTTTTTTAGCAGAATTATCTCCATTAATCCACTCTAAAACCTAATCACATAACCAGACAAAGAAAAACATAAGATTTAGGTTGAAGCAAGAACATTATAAATAAATAAATAAATAAATGAAAATTTTCAAAAACACCACAATAAAATGGTTAGCCTATACCTCTTCAAACTATCTAGGGACATTTTCATTCAGATGTTACCCTTAAAAAGCAAGCATTACATTATATTTAATATCATTTGAGAACCGCAACTAAAGGAAAGTCAGGGTGTTCAGTGAACAACCTTGTTATTGCGGATTCAAGAATGAGATAGCATGCAATTATGGAAGTCACCAGTAGCAACTGCATAATTCATTTGCTGAAGGTATTATACTATTAAACTATACTCCCTTCTCTTTTTCTAAAACAAATTCTCCTGTATTTAAATTTGTCAATCTCAGTGTCAGCTAAAATTGAATTTATCTTGGAAAATATGACTACCCTTCTCTATAAAAATAATTATATCTTTCATTAATTTTTAATGTTATTTCACTGATAGAAAAATAATTCTTCTGTACCTAGGTTAGGTAGCAATGTCAGTTCATGTATTTCACTAATGAACTTTTACATTAAGAGTCAGAGCTAAATTATTTTGTCTAATTAAAAGAAAAGTTAATTCCTTGACATTCACCGGCAACATTTATCCGTTCTTCATCTTCCTGACAATAACAGGCTGTGCCAGAAATGCTAGGAGGAAGTATGTTTCTTTCAGTAAAATGACTGGATCAGGACTCAAGAGACTTGGCCCTGCTGCAAACTGTCTGTATGACCTTTGGCAAGTCACTTGATATGCTTTATAGCTATATCTGTAATCAGAAAATAATATCTGCCAGGTGTGGTAGGGGTGTATTCCCTTCATATTTAGGGGTCTAGAAGTAGCTGAGAATGTTGAATCCTTAAAAAAACAATTAATGTGAGAGTATGACCAGAATACGAAATAAATAAAAGAATTCTGGAACAGTATTAATCTACTGAAAAGACAATATATAAAAATTACTATTAAAACCAAAATCCATTACATTATATTGTGTAATATTAAGAAAAGAAACTTATAACTACTAGCAATTTTGGCACAAACCCTCTCCAGGACAAATTAGAGATATGAGTATTGTTCACAACTCTGTTTTCCTCCAGGCCCCATGTTTAATTACAGGCAATCCTTTTTAAGTCTCTTTTCGTACTGAAAACACTACAGTGCAGAGTCATGCCTGAAAACGTGTTTCTCTCCATTCTTCCTGTAGGGTAAATTCTTCCCAGTGCTTGATTGTAGCTGCAAAGGGATACCTGAAGAGGAAAGGCAGAAAAGGAGGAAGCGATATTGTTAAGGAGGAAGCTTAACTGTTAAAGCAATATTCCCAAGAGAAATTCAGTCTCTTGGCAGTCCTGGAGCACTGATGATCATACCACCATCTGATTTGGCTGACATGTATTTGAGGGATTCACTTAGCAACACAAAAACATTATACAGAGTTGTCATTCTCTTAAGCGTATTTATAGTCACTCCTAACATGGTAGAAAAGAGATAGGAAAATCGTCTTTATCCCCTGTGTATTATAACTGCAGATAAGTTACATTCTGGAACTGTGTCTTTTACAAAGCTCAGACAGGTTTAGGATGCCTACTGAAAAGAGCTTGCACTCTGTGACCAGTTCCCTCTACATTCAACGAGCAAGAACATGGAGAAACTGCACTAATGGAAAAGTCAGACGAATCAACTGGGATGGATCACCTGGCAACAAAAGACTGTTTTCAGTGCAGTGGTGCAGCAGAATTGAATGCATGAGAGAAGGTAGAGTATACAAGGAGAAAAGGAGAGAGAAAATACAGAGTAGCGAACAACAGCCACAAACAAGACCCATGCCATGTTGCAAACAAAGAAAAAATAATCATTGATGCACTATAACCCTAATATACTAATGAGGAAACTTTAATTAACTGACATTAATAATAATTACAGTGACTGCTGCTGCTATTTCACACTGATGTTCTTTCATTTCAGGATACCTACATCAACTCCATTCAAGTGTTAGAACGAACACTTTGGGCCCTCAGAAAAGACAGCTTGTTTCATAGGGAGAAAGAGATAAAAAAGAGTTCTTGCTTTCTTCACCTTTTCTTACCTGAGTTTTCTTCCTTTCCTCCCTGCCCACCCTGCATTCCACCCACCTGCCAGGCCTCTCATCTCCTCTTCTTTTGGTCTCACTTTTACTCATCTTGTAGAAAAGTAAGGTAAAGGAATAGTAAAGACAGTAAGCATGTACTTGATAGGCAGCTGAGAAAAGGTGGAATTCCTTCACCACTGAGAGAAGATAAGGGGAAAAACAGAGTGAAAACTCTTCTTTGGAGGTGGTGAATGATGTCTGATAAACCTATGCTAGTAACCATGCACTGCTTACTCAGAAAATTCATTTGTATATAAGTACCTGAAGAGGAAAAGATGTTAATTAAAGATCTAAATTTCACAGTTATGCATGGAAATTCTTTTTAAGCTACAATATCAAATGCTATTTGAATTACTGCAGTATCTTTTTGTTGATGGTTAGGACCAAAGCCATCAGTTTTGCCAGTCTGGGACGTTCCCACAGTAAAAATATGTAGATCACAGCCCTCGGCCCCCTTCCTGCTGACATAGACTGTGCTCAGGTATGGAAATATTAATGTTATTAATATTGGCTTAGTCTGAAATCCTGCATGTAGTCACCAAAACTCAATAAAGTTGATTCAAGAGGGATGAGAAAAGGTGAATTAAAATTATATGTATAATGTAGAACATATTATTCATGAGTTAAAAACAAAAACAAAACCACCAAACCCAAACAAAACACAAAACTTCTTCAGCCTAGCAGGGAAAAACTGTGTATAACAATAACTTCACCTATGGAAATACTTTATCATGAACTCTGAAGAGTAAGGATTGTACATATAATTCTTTCAATGTCATAGTGATGCTTAGTGATTTTTTTAACTCAGATGCTACATTAATAACAGCATAGAACAAAAAATACAGACTGTTTTGTTTTAGAGAAGACCACAGATGCCCCATCCCTATCAACATTGAGTAAGCAGTAGCTACACAGGTGGAGCTACACAACACGAACCAATAGTAACTTATAATTGAACTACTGAGTTAAATCTATCAGTCAATCCATAATTGTGTTACTCCTGTGCCATCAGTCAGCATGTTACCTTTAGTGAGGTGCTTTTGTTCTTCAGTGAACACACCTCCACGAAAAAGAGGGATATTAGAAGGTTTATTCATAGCTGCAGTTACTGTAGAGCAATAATATTGTAACAGCTTTATAGGTATACTGGTATAACCTTTTTTTCCTGGTATAGGGTTTTCAAAGAAACTTACAATAGCAGGTCTATAATAGTATACTTTTGCCATTATTGATATACCAGTGAATTTCTACGACCCTTCTTTGACTCTGTTTTGGAATGGGATGTCTGCAATCCCATTATTTGTGGCCTCTGCTTCCCTCTCCCCCTCAAAGAGAAGAATAAAAGAGTGTTGAGCTGATCAACTTGTCTATATAGACAAGATGAAAAAGCCCTCAGGGTTCAGAAAAAAAGGCCATACTCTGAGATACTAAGCCAGAGGATAGTTGACATTCAACAAACAGTAATGCTTTGAGAGAACATGGCAAGCAACTGAGGATATGATGTTTAAATTTGTTTGCATAGCTTTTGTACTGTAAAATAGGTCAACACTGACAGATGCAGACACACCTGAACTTACAGTCTCTTGCCAAACCCTGAAAGGCACATCTAGAATTGAGCTAGCAAGTCTTGTTTGTGATTGTTGTACCAACTGAACTTTCTATGCTGGGCCTCAGCCAGGTGAAGGGGTTATGTATATTGAATTTTTTATTAATCACAGCATGTCCTGCACATCTGAAAGTCACCTTGATCCCCATATCCCAATATCATCAAAACGGAAGGGCCAAGACCAGACTATCCACAACGTATCTACTATAAATTACAGCAGATTGATAGACATTTTAATGAAGAGGTGGCCTTCTGAGTCGAATTCATAGTCAAGATGTCTGCAAAATATTTTATCTGCTCTCCCAATGCACAAAAAGATATCAGTCCTTTAATAGGTATTCCATAACCTTCTCTTAGACAGAAAAAACATCCAGTTCATAACGTGTTTCTCTGTTACCTTTTCTCCCTATGACCCAGTATATCTTTCTCAATATGAGAAGAAAATAATCCTGTATGCAAAATTTCAAGTCTCTTTAAAAAAACGCCACTTACTTGTACATCTTCAGCTTTTGGTTGAACTTGGGCCTATCAGGTATGGAAGAACCTCTGTGTTCTGATTGTCTCTGACACTTCCTCTCCTGTATTGCTGTATGCAAACAGGTATTGATTCAGTGTTCATGTACTTTCCATTACATGACAAGAAGCTGTGACGTCATGTGAAGAAGACTGTCAGCATTTTTTTCTCATGATGGATGTTCATTTACCTGGTCACTGTGTGGCAACAGCAAAAATTCTTTAACTACATCCAAAGAAGTAGCAGGTTTAGCCAAACCTTAGAGATGGCTCCACTGATTTGAAGCAGCAGCAACATCCTGTGAAAAGCTGCTAGTCCAGCTGGAGCTTGCTGTGCCCCTATCATGGCAATCAATATTTTTCCTGTCACTAAAAAATACATCAATCACAGACAATATTCGGAGTAAAGGGCATGAGGGAGAAAAAGAAGGGCTGTGGATTTGACGGTTCTCTGCAGTCCTGTAAGTTCTAATCCACAATTACCTTTCCCTCTTGTACTTCCTCCCTACAAGATGGCCATTTTGGAAACAAATCCATCTTAGACATACTTTCCTGAGATGGTATATTTTGTTTTCCGTGGCAAACTTTCTCAAGTGTGCAAGTAAATTCTTGTAGCTATATATCATGTGAGGTGAGATTTCTTCTGTAAAACTTTTTGTGTATATATAATGGAACCTGTTGGGTTTTAATCTATAGAATGTTTTCTTCTGCTGCTTTGGTAAAGGATAATCAAGACAGCCTATCTGATCTTCTCCATGGTAGGAGCTATTACCTGTGCTGGCTTTGTTGTATCCTCTCTTGGGCTTATTCTTTCCCTAATAATTAGCCCTCACTTCTTTAATTTCTCTTCATATGGAAACTCCCATCAAAGCCTTCCACAGAGAACCAGATTTGGTTTTAGAAAAGAAAACTTGTGTTAAACTAATTGAGAACCTATTTGAGGAAAATGGAACAAACGTATCAAGATAAAAGGGGGCAGCATAAAAAATTAAAGTAAGCTTTCTTTTCTTTGCATACTGGAAATACCTCAGGCTAAGAGCTTATTGAACAGGGCACATATATTATTATCTCCTTCTCAAGGGACTTTCTACCAAAGGCTTTTTGTCCTCACTATTAGTTATGTTGGCAGGTGTTCCTCGCAGCTCAGAACTTGGCCATTTGGATATCATGATTTAAGTTATATCAGAATCTCAGTCTCCTGACAGGTGAAATTTTATGTCATTCTGTGCTACACAAAAATATATTTCTTAAATGCAACACATTGGGCTGCTACTTTTTTCCTGGCATAGAGAAGAACTTTAGGGAACACTACCATTTGATCTCAGCACATGGCTTGCAGCTCAACTGATTGATTGTTCATCTTATTCTTGTGAACCTGTCTGTGCTATTATATGACTTTGGTTTAATATCACTAATAAATCCACATTTTTAATTTTAGTGAGATCACCATTGATCTTACAATGTCAGATTTTGCATTCTCTGGCACCTGAGGGCTTGGATGAAAAGAAAGTCCTGTCCTGCATATGGAAGCTGATCAGAACACAGACATTGGGCTAGATAGCGTCACATGGAATTTTTGTAAACACTAATTATGTCACAATATATTTTCCATAAGAATTTCAAATAGCATATGTTATGACCTTTTGGCCAGGCATGAAAAAGGACCAGAATCAACTCCTTGTGCTCCCACCAACCGGAACCTCCCCCAGGAGTCTGGGAAAATATATCCTGTTACTGAACAGGGAAAAGAGCAGGACTTTCCTACCTGAGTTAAAAAAGAGCTGAAGAGTTACAGTTTTGGGAAGTTTGGAAGAATGAGAGGACCATATTAAGGCAATTTAGAAAATCTAAATAGTTGAAAGAAAGGAACATTGGCACTCCTGAGCTTTGTTCATTATCATCCTGTCCTCTTCCTACAGCTGTCAGCATATTGGCAGAGTGCCCTTCTCCTTTCTGGGCTATTCACCACTCACAGTTTGTTGCCCAGACTCAGAGAAATTCAACTGTTTGGCACAGTCATCTCCTGTTGTTTCAAAGTGATGCATAGTTTCCTGAGACTGTATTACCAATATGATCTGAAGCCTTGCTGAGTGAGGAGCACCAGACATCCCGTCCAAGGCTGATGTTTTGAGGACCCCAGCCTCAACAGCTGTTGGTTTTGCCCCTTGCTCTTGGTTGCTGTTCTGAGCCATGTGGAGGCACGCTTCCTGTCCTCTCTTGACTATTCTGGCTACATTTCACAAGAAGCTCTGTAGCAAGTCAGCTTTTGTTTAGGATTCCTACCTCAGAGACTTGGCAGACAGCTTATCCTAAAAATCCTGTACATGGCTTTCTTGTCCATCCATTGTGAACCAGGAATACAAGTGTTGTGTTCACCTCAACTTTATGGCAAAATCTTCTTTTTCAAGCCATCATGGCCCCAAATGCTAACTCATATGCATGCAGATGATGTATGATGCTGCAGGGATCTCTCTGTGTGTGCCAATGCATGTTGGCAGCACACACCTTCCCTGAGAGGGATGTCTGTCTATCTAAAGTTCTCAGAACCTATAGATTTCCCCTCTCTCTGTTCTTCAACAGATGCCAACAATTGGATCTTGCCTTTAGGGTTACACCTGTGGCTCAGACATTTCCAAATTACATGAACAGGCCATAAACACAGGAAAAATATGAGTCTATATTAAGACAGCCATCCTCTGTGCCTGTATGTCATGTTTTCAGTATGGAAGATGTGTAATGGAAGAAAAAAATCCACTTTTAGTTTAGTTTATCTTCTTTTAGATGTAATTTTAGAGTATTTTCCTGAAAGACAGTTAAGCTAATTTTGAAACAGTCACAGTATTTTATGAAAACAAGCATCTTAGTGGCTTTTCAGTAGAAACCAGTATTTTGAAGTCAGAGATTTTCTCAGGAGTTAGAACACAACACTACAAAGGGTTGACTGGCTGGAAAATGAGATTTGCCAAATCAATTATTTCATTGATTTATCTACATGGGTAGCTCACCTCCTGCAGAAGCCAGGAAAAGCACTTCCTCAAAGGGTAATGCACCAGTCGAATAAGCCATTAGCTATTTGTCTTGGCTTTTTTGGCATGTTATCTATCAGAGATAAATATACATCTTTCTTAAAGAACCTCGTCAGATGCTAGTCTTTTTCCAGGGGCAAAAGCCTGGATGTTTTAGTTTCCTGCAAAAGAACTTTTTTAGATACCTAACTTGTAGAAATCTGAAAATAGTTTTGAAGGGATTTGGGAAAGAAATGGGTCTAAAATTACAGTCTTTCAAAAATTTGTGCTGTTTTGCACATTAGGGCAGACTTGTGCCTACGTGTCAAATGGAATAAATCTGTTCTTATATGAGCCTAACATGACCTAAGTAGAATTTGGGTGCAGTGCTTACTGCACACTTCTCTCTGCTTGAGAGAAGTGCAGGATGTATGAACTAAGTAAATCCATGGGCATATCCTCCCTTACTCAGTAGTCATCAGAGTTTAATCTCCTGAGGAGCTGGTGAAGATTGTTCCTGTTCAGTGGAGAAAAGCAGAGTAATAGAGAAACTGTGTATCAGAAGAATGTCTTTGAGGGATGCTTGTTACTCTCTTGGGATGATGCACCTCTCATGACTCGACTCTGACTTAAGGGTTTGATGTACCCTAAAATGTGTGTCAGCAATTAAGAGATATAAAAGAGGTATCCTAGATCATTTATCCCTTGAAAAAAAAGAAATCAAACCCAAGCAAACAGAAAACACACAGTGATAGCAGGTAAAGTATTCCACTGAAAAAACAGAGTTAAAAACATGGGGGATAAAAGCTAGAAATGGGCAAGGCTATGAGAGACATTTTCTCTTTGTAAGGCTCCATGTACTATTTTATTCTTTCTTTAGTGATCTATAGTCCTTTATCACAGCTTGCTAGATTTATGTACTGTTGAGCATGATATTGAAAATTAGTCATGCTTTTGTGGCTGATTGGATTACTCCTATCTCATGATAAAGTCTATCTTAAGCATAGAGCAAGCTATTCAGAAATCTGCAGTTCATACTCTTTCTCCAAGAATTATAAATTCCACATCTACCATAGAAGCTTACTTCCTATCTTTGATACTTTGAGTGCATTATAATTGGCCTATCAGGGGTTATTTCTCAGTTTATTTCTGCAAAATTCTTACAAATTTTGTCTCCATGCAGTATTGTACATTAACCATGGCCCTTCACTATTTCCAAGTTAGAAGTAATCCTGCTCAGAGTTCAAGTAGGTATTCAAGACAAACACATTAGACAACTATAGAATTAAGGAATCCACATAAAGTAATTTAGGTTGGAAGAGATCTCCAGAGGTTATCTAGTCCAACCCCAGCCTCAGAGTAGACCAGGTTGCTCAGGACTATGTCCTGCCCAGTCCTGAGTACTTCCATGGATGGAGGCTCTACAACCCATCTAGGCAACTTCTTCAAGTACTCAGTCATTATTATGGTTAAAAAAACCCATTTGAATATTGAATTATGTTCCAGTTCTTGCCTTTTGCCTCTTATCATGTTGCTGTTCACCTTGTAGCTTAAGGCTCTGCTTCCTGTGTCCTCCAGGCGTCCTTTCTTCTTCTCATCTACAGGCTGATCAAACCCTGAACAAACAAGTCTCAGCCTGTCCTTGCATGATTTGTGCTTTATTGTCCTTGGCTTGGGGTCCTCAACTGGACTCACTTCAATACGTCAATGGCTTTCTTGGAGGTACTCATGACACAGGAAACACTTTTTTCAAATAGGGTGGAATTTCTGCTTTCATCTAGAGAGGTGGGAGAGACAATGACAGAATGGAAGACCTCAGGGTTTACAGCCCTGGTAGAAGTCTTCCTGAGGGAAGTATTCAAGTGTTCAAATTTTAAGATCTATATTTTTATTTGTCCTAAGCAGGCAATAACCTTGTGCAGGGGTGGGGGGGGTTGTCTTTTTTTTTTTTTTGTTTTTTATTTTGGTCTTTTTTTTTTCTTTTTTTTTTTTCTCCTAATCCAGTCTATTTCCTTTGTCAGAAGTTCATGAGTTGATTCCTATAAGCCAAAGATATAGGCCTCTAAAAGGACCAAATAGCATTCACACACCAACCAATTTCTGTCATAACCTCCAGGGATTGAAATTATTATGGACTGAAGAACATTCCACACAGATCTTTAAAAGTACTTAAAATTATATCAAATACAATGAATTAAAAAACAAACAAAAAAACCCAACCAAACAAAAAAACCCACGAAGAAACAAACAAAAGAAAAGAAGACTTTTATTTAACAACGTAAGAAGTAGAGAGAAACAGACAAAATAACGTATGCCTCATTTTTCACATTTCTCTAAACATTATATGGATTTATGGGTGCTTAGGATCTTTGAGATTCCCTGAAATATTTATAATCCTTACAAAATGCTATGAGTGTCTTATGTGTCATAGAATCTCTCTTTCTCTGCTGCTGTAATGTTAGTCTCACTTTTAACCTAAGTATTCCATACACACCCTCTACCCTGCACTTGTGCAGTGTTTAAATTTTACTTAGCAACATCTCACTTACTTTCTTCCAGCTCATGAAATTTCTAATCCACAGACTTTAGTCCTTCATAGAGTATTTTCCAAGTTCATTTTCAGAAAGTCAAACAGAATTTTCAAGGCATATAATATTCATCAACCTACACACAGAAGGGCTTCCTCATGCCAAGGTAAATCCCTGGCCATAAGCACTATTAATTGAGTTTGTTTCCCTTTCCCTTACTCTTTTCCTTTCCCTTTACTCAGAGCTCACAAAAACATTTGATAAATTTGATTTTATAGGGGAAAACAAACAAATAAATACCACCTTCCCCCAAAAAACAAAAACAAACAAATAATCAAAACAAAACAAAACCCAAACAATAATTTTTTGTATCATGTTTTTCTTAATAATATGTTATTTTCTGAGCAGACTGGAATCCACTTGCCCACTCTTCCTCACTTGAGATGCAGGCAAAGCTCTTGTTCTAAGAGGGGGTACTGAGTAGGATCATCTAAATGTGGCAGGAAGAAAAGAGACAGGAAATAGATTTTACTACCATTCAGAAGAAGAAATCACAGAATCAGATATTTTATGGTGCAGGAGAAGTGCTGTACCTTAAGCTGTTTATAGGGAATCATGTCTGCATCCTGCCTATAACAGAAAGTTTCCTGCAAACTGTTATGCAATTCTACTTGAACTTTACCTGAGTCATTCTAAACTTTCACCAGCATTGCAATCACTTCACTTACATGTCAGGTTGATATAATTGACCATTATCAGCCCTTGCTATTCAGACAATCTGAAAATCTGGATGTTGTGAGCACCTAGAAGGAACTACATAGACATAGTTTAGCTCTGTTTTAGCTGAGGCAAACTGAATCCTGAAAAAAATTTTTTATTATGTAACTGCTACAATTTATCATACTTGGCAGAGGGATATACAGACTACAGGCTGAGAGGAATGCATGGAACTATCCATCACACAACTACACATTTTTCAAACTATTCAAACTCTTCACAAACCAATTTGCAACATACTTGTTACCATCAGTTAACTAACCAATATATAGTCCCTAACTGGAACTAATATAAACAGTCTCTTTGCTTCAGAATTCCTTCTGGTCTCAGGCATACACGGTATGGTCTCACTTTGGCGGAGTTAGCAGTTCTTTTTCTCTCTCGCTCAAGCTCCAAGGTCACTTGCTGAATTCCGTGGTTATCTCTGAGGCTTTTTGCTGGACACCTGCTCCTACAGGATGTCTTCCTGTGACCAGGGGTTGATCCATGTCAGAGTTATAACTGCTTGTGCTTGAGCTAATTGTCTCTGGAGTAAGGAGAGAGAAATATTCTCCTTCTACAAGATCACAATGCCACCCTCCATTTAATAGCTAGTTAAAACCTACCATTAAATCTACAATACTGGTAGAATTGTTGACAAAAGTAGAACACACTCTATGCAGTAACTTCTACTTCTTACAGTCATCAGAAATGTTTCATTGCTTTGGGCTTTCTGATATTTGTTGCTGTATGTGCCTGTTATCTGATTTTTGTTTTACTCTAGCTGTTTAAAGAATGTCTTTATGACATACAAATGCAGCATCTAGCAGAAAGTCTCCTGGATGGGGACTACAAGAAACTACTTCAAAGCACTTCATAAAGCCATCACTAACAGTGATAACAACAATCACAACAAAATGAATGACAACAACCAGTTACTATTTTACAATAGCATTTAGTAATATTAATGGTCATGTTATTGTTGTTATTATTACCACTATTACCTGTCTGTATTTTGAACAGTTTTTCTCAGATTTCTGGAAGTGAGCAGGGACTTGGAGGCTCAGAGATGTGCTTTGCTTGGATGCACTCTTTTTCCAGTAAAAACTGAGGGTGGGATAGGCAATAGAGAAGACCTATTACTGCTGGAAACTGTCAACACTTACTTCCAGGTCAACAAAGTCACTGAAAGTATAACCTAACACTTTTTAGATCCCTAACTGAGATATTTTGTGCATTATTGATGACTGAATGTTGCAGCTAAGATTAGCTTCGTAAGGGAGAGGGTAAAAATATAGCTTAGGCTACCCATAAGATGTCTTGCAATTGACTAGAAACTCACTCACAAATTAGAAAGAACTACCCCATAAAAGGGAAAGAACTAAAAAGAAATTCATTTTGCAGAAGACAGCTGCTTAAGCTCATCTGCAGAAAATGTCATAAAGAAGAGAGGATTTGCAATATTCTTAATTCCAGAAAAGATGAATATGCTTCCCTCTGCTTGAGATCTGCAGGTAGAAACTGACCTACTATTTTTTTCTTCTAAAATAATGGTGATGCTGCTTTTCTCTTCAGCACATATTCAGTTGGAGTAATACTGTGCAGTGTGAGCAGACCAGGTTAAATTATCCAATCTACAATAGCAATTTAAACCTGTGCATGTACAAATTTACAAAGCCCTGGCCTCTGTGGGAAGGCCCCTTGCTTTTCAAGTGAGGAATTCTTAATTCATCCTTGATGAAGTGCTTTTAAAATGCAAAATAATTACATTTTGGTGGAAACAGCATGGATGAGAAAAACCTTCTAGCCTGTATTATGGCACTACTTTGACAGATTCAAGTTCAAACCAGATTCAAATTCAAACCAGATTCAATTTCAAGTTCATTGTATCCTCCAACTAAAATTTTGCAGAAAACTGAACACTCCAAAGTCATAATTATTCAAATCTATCTTTTCTACATTGCTGGGGTGCATCATCAGTTTCTTGTCAGTGTTTTGGGAGGACTAGGGTCTTTGACTGGAACTTCCAACAAGGTACTCTAACAAATGCTCCACTTGTGCGTTACACAAGTTTTTCTGACACACCGGGGTGAGATAGACCTTCAGACACTCAACAGTGTTCTAGTTTGTTTAGTCATGTACTAATAGCCACTGAAATCTAAGCGTTGGGATCAAGATTCACAGAGGTTTTTAAGGTCCTGAATCTGAAGCAGTGACCATTTCTATTACTTTCAGTTAATTAAAAGCTTGCAGGAAAAATCCCTTGGGGGATCAGCTTTCTAGCAGCTACAGACTTTTACAGGCTTAGGCACTGGTTGAGTAAAGTCTTATAAATGCTACTGGCACCTGAATATTAGAAATCCTTAGGTGTTTGAAGTAAAGAGCTTAATTCAGTCTTGTCAATCTAGCTCCTTCTGTCTATCTTTAATCTCATTTCATCCTGTCAGAACTGGTGTTTCTTCAAGGATAGATTTACCTTTGTGCACAGTCTATATTTTTTACTGGTAAGAGTTGTTCAGTGTTTGAGGACATGCAGCTGTTACTGAGAATTTTGCAGTTCATGTTAACTAAGATTCTTTGAGTGATACACTTTGAAAGATATATTTGGGTTATTAAATATTGTATTATCATTATTCTTTGTTAATATGATTTTATTATCAAATATGACTTTATTATTTGATTAAATTAATAATCCAGATAGTGAAAGAGCATTTAGATATAACAGATTTAGACTTCTGTAAGACAGTTTTTCTAGAACTTTGTGACATTTTGTTTAAAAAATAAGCCCTATACACTATCATTCATGTAAATGCTAAGTGAATTAAGAGGTAGCTTGCTGATGTATTTCAAAAAGTATTTGTGGGTGAACAATCATGGTCAAATAACGATAATATAGTGAAGGTACAAATGAATTGATATATGGAACTAACATTTTCACCTGTATGCAGTTGTTAAACTACAATTCACAATCTATGTGGCCGACATACAGAGTGACATTGCAGAGTGGCAAACCAGTACAGACAAATCAATTGTACAGAGGAATCACATCTCAGCAAGCCAACACCCCCTATACTAAAGGTGAATGCAAAATATGTACTAAGGAATGAGGAATGCTGGCCATACCTACAAGTATAACACATTGTCACCTGGAAGATAAGACTTCCAAAATACTTCGAGATACTGCAAATTAGTATCTGAACATGAACCTCCATGCAACACAGTGGCAGAAAAGGCTCATGTTTGAACTGGGATTTGAGAAATGATTTTATCCCTGTGTGATGCATTGCTATGACTAACTTGAGAAAACTATTTGTATGGTTCCATTACCACTGTTGAGATTGACTTCATAAAATATAGGCATGGATCTGTTGTATTCCTTCTGATAAAAAAATATACTGGAAATCTGAAAGGATACAGCAAAGATCTGTTGCAATTATTCAGTAGCTTAAGAAAAGGCCTTACCAAGAGACTTGAATCAGTGTAGTTTATAAAAAAAAAGATTGAAAGGTGACTTAATTATAGTTTATAACTATCTACCTGGGGAGAAAATATTGGCTTTTAATGGATTCTTTAATCTACTGGAGAAAGATATAATAAATCCTCTTAATATTTATGGCAATCACTTCATCCACCAGTGAAACAGAGTTATTTCTGAATAAGAGTATGGAAGTTAGCAGTGTTCAAGAGCAATAAAGAATAATTAAGAGTAGAAATAAAGCAGGATGTTACGGGCAATTAAAACTACAGGAGTAATCTTACTGTGGAGGATATAATTTTTCCAAATGGATTTTCTCAGAACACAAGGCCACAAATTCCTATTCTTTGTAAAGTCACTTTATAAAACATCACAGCATCTTTAATGACCGCAGTGGTCAGAACTTCCACTTTCTGCACCACTTAAACACTCAAAACATATTCTTGCAAGTGAGGAGCATTAAGTGTCACAATGAGAAAACAGCAGAATCTTTTCCTCACTGGGTTTCCCTCAAGCTGTGCTCAGCTCCCAAGGCACCCCTATTCTGTTCACACAACAGTGTAGTCATATCAGTAATGACTTCTCATGACTGTGACAGGTTTTGCACAGAGGAAACTATTCCCGGTGGTACATTGCTTCTCATTGTGTATGAACACTGTGTCATCATACGCTCTTGGGATGTGAAAAAAAATGAGTAGCTGCTCATATCTGTCATTTGCTGGAACACAGACTAAGCTGACAACTGATGTAGTGGCTCGTGTTAATTTGACAATGTTCACTTGAGACTGAGACCAGAGCATTTATCTGTTATCTAAGCCAAATCCTGTCATACAGATGAACAGGTAGGGCATTCATTGTTTTTGTGTCACTTTGTCCCCGAAACGTTGAAAGGACAAAAGAGCAGGAACTGTTTTATATCCACTTTCTCCCTCAAGCAGTGTTCAGAGTTTGCCTCCAATTTCCTGGGAAACAGAGACTTTGCTTCTTTAATAAAAAATAATTTGTGACAAATTTAGAAAGTGACCAAAAAATCTTGATGTCTACACACAGTGATTGCTATCATCAAATTAAAGCACAGTCCTGGGGAGAAAGGAATGTGGAGCAAATGGCTATACAGGCAAAGTCATTAAAGGCAGCAAGCAGAGAAGCAGAGTTCATAAAGAGACAGAATAAAAAAGGAGGCTTGGACATTGTCAAAGAAGACTGATGTGGAAGTGAGGCCCCCTTATTCTGAGCTTCCAATTCTAGGAAAAGGGTGGTAGTACAAACTAATTAATTCTAATCTTCCACTACAGAGAAAAAAGCTTGAAGAAAAATGAAAAAACTTCTCCTCCCAGAAATACCATAGTCAATGTGTACATGATGACCTTATGCTAAGATTATCTAAATCACACAAAAAACACTTAAAATCTTTCCATTTTTACTCTGAGTAAAGCAAACCTTTGGTATCTGCAACATTATCTTTTCAAAGTCTTATATGAAATTAATGAAATAAAACCATAAGAACCTTGCGAACATGCCATTTAGCATGTAGTTTTTTGAACGCTGAAAATTCCATTATTTTTTAGGCTTTGTTGTTGTTTTTTCCCCTGCAGTTCTGATGACCAGAACTTGTTTGAAAAATGCACTTTAAGAAAATCTGAGGGTTTGCAGACAGCAAGGCTCCTGAGATTGGGGCTTTTGAAAATTCACAACAGTCATGAAATACAGAATAGAATCACAAGGCTTGCCAGACACAGAATGAATAAAGTGAGAAAATAATCTTTCTGCTTGTGTTCCAGATACCTAGGATACCTACAAGCTTTCGCTTGTAGACTCTGCATTTACAATCAGAAATTTTACTGACACATTTGAAATAACAGATTTCAGATTTGTTCATCTGAAGGTGAATGCAAGGATTTTCTCAACAAAGCAGCCTTGACTTGGGAACTCACTTTGGACAAAAAATAAGCATTAACATTGTATGAGAAAAGCAGGTCAGTAAAACTTGATATTCAGTGGAAAAAAGCTTTGGTGATGTAGAGAAAAGTCTTTTCTGATTTGCCCAGTTTTCTTCAACTTTCCTTTATTCAAAATTCTTTCTGGTTTTGGCCAAAATTTTTTTGACTTCTTATTTAATTCAGTTTGTTTATTGTCTGCTTGTTGTTAGCATCCCCAGATTTCAGCAGTGTCATATATTACCAGCCTGTTATGTTTATATGCTATCTTTTCTACTCCTTATCAAGAACTAGTCACAACTACAAGCAGTGGTTTTTATTTTTAAGTAATTTTGTGGAATAGTTATGAAGCATCATGTCCTAAAGTGCTTATGTATGTGGATTTGCATAAATTGATGCAAATTTTCTTTGTTTACCTTGATGTGAGGAAAATGTGTGTTCAGATTCTATAAACAGGCTTATTTACAGTTGAGAGGCTCTGAAAATACTGAAACATTTCTTTAGCAGAAATCTTGGTTTAAGATGAGCCTTCTCTTCCGCTGCCTGTTTCACAGTTTTGTGCAATACATCCTCGGTTGTACAATTTGATAATTTGTGGCAGGGTCTTATAAACCTCTGAATGAGACATTCCTGAATGGATGCCATAAAGATAGTGCTGCAAAGCGAAATCAGAGTGTCATTTTATTGCTTGTTATTGCTTCCTTACCGTGCACTTTCTTTCTTCATCATCGCATTCCTAGTTTAAGATAAATTTATGTCTACCTTGAAGTGGGAGACTGAGGGAAAACTCCTTTAGTTTTTGTTGCTCAGAGTAAACCATTCCCAAGACAGGGTTAATACTACTCTTTTACTGTGCTGGTCAACTCAAAGAGGAGTCTCCCAAGGGTCAACAGGACTCTCCACTATCTTGCAAGGGCCCGTTTGGTTTCTAAACGCATATGACTATTCTTAGGAAAAGAATCGCTAATTACAAGGATCAGAAGGGGTTTATGCTAGGACGTGGTCTGTGCCTCAAAATGAAATAAAGAGAAACAGCTTGCCTTATAATTTTCAAATTTTTTATATTAGTTTTATCATCGCTCTTCTTTGAAAGCCTTGCTTATCGTTGTATTTAGGGTAGTAGGAGACAAATAACTCTAAAATTACCCGAATGCTCTTGTGTAATTAAAAACTCATATTTTTAAAGAGTGATGTCATTTTGACAGAGGTGATGAAGCCGATAACAAGGAAGAAAACATCAAATGAGAAGCTGATGCTGGTGGGAAAGGAAGCTGGGTGACAGGAGGAAGCACTGGGACATGGTGAAGACACCAGGATTGGTGAGCAATGAAGCTGGACTGATGTGAGGTGCTCCAGCAGAGAGTGGAACTGGGCAGGACAGGTTCAAGGAACTAGAGACAGAGAAGGGAGTCAGCAGCAAATGAAAAGCCAAATTAGCATGTATATATGGTAAATGTCTCTGCTGAAACTCACTGGTAGAATAGTCTAAGGCATCAGAACATCTGATATATTTCAGTAAAGTAATTTTCAGATTCATTGTTATGTAGGGAGCTGTTAATAGGGGACTCTTTGGTAGACAATTTAATAAAAGTCTGATGTTTAATAAATTTCTGACTGAAATCAATGAAGGAATCATTGAACCAAAAAGGACTAAGGTTGTCATATATAGATACTAAAGAAAAGGAGTAGCACTTAACTTCTATGATACAAATGTTTACATTTGCCTCTAGGTGGGTAAGGCAAGTGTGACACACTGTGGAGCCACAACTCTACTCACCATCATGCCAGAACAGCAAATTCTCTGGGGAAACCCCTTCAATTTAAAAAGTCTCCTGAGATCTTCCAGCAGATATCAAAGAGAACTGTTAGCCATTTTTTTTCTGAGTTTTCTAATACCAGTTCTCTGCATAGTATCTGAAAGTTCTCCTGCAGCACTTCCTATTATATATTTAATACCCTGCAGAATATGCCCAGATTGCCTTGAAGTAATAGATTCATAGGTTCATAGTTTTCCACCCTTTGTGGGAATCTGTCTCTTTCTTTTGTCAAAATACTTTGAAATCATTCTTCAGGTAAGCAAAGTTAAATGCAAATAGAAGTTAGTAGTTATAGCATGAAAAGTAGACAATAGAGTTACATACTAATGTATGTAAATACTAATGTGGAAATTAAAAAATAAATGTATTTAATTTGTACTAGTATTAAACAGAAAAGACTCCTGAGCTTTTTTTTCAGTCACTGTTGCCTTCCCTGACACCTGCCTGTGAGGTGTTACTCTTCAGGCTATGCTCATCACAGAACATTACAGTGCCAAATAATTGAAATCTAAAAAAAAAAAAAAAAAAAAAAAAAAATCAAAAATCAAAAACAAAACCACACATTCCTTCCAAACAAACCTGTGGAGTTTTTTTCTTAAAAAAAAACCAAATGCTCAGGAAATTCTACACACAGTCAAACCCTTAAATCGTGGTTGGAGGCATAATCGCTCTGAATCTAAGTAACTGCTGCAATTAAGATTAAATAAGAAAGAAAGCTGTATAGTGCTAGGAAGAGATTTTATTTCTTCATCAGAATTCCTACATGATAAGCAAATCACAACAGCCATAGGGGTCAAAGGACATCAGTAAATATTTTATTTCATCTTCCTTAAATTTAGTTGTCTTAAGTGTCTGTGGTCAAGAGAGAGAGACAGGCATTTTTAGAGGGTGACTCTGGAAGTTCTTGTCACTCCTAATGATGACTTAATGTTAAATAGCAAAATTCAATGTCATTTCAAATCATGTTTGCTTTTTCAGCTTTGGATTTGGATCCTGTTTTGCAGAAGTTTTGAACACTAATAGCTGCATATTCGATCAGCAGGAGGCACAGCATGGTCTGAGCAGGAAAAAGGCCACAGCACATTCAAAACTCTGTAAAATGAGCAAAGAAATAACACAAAGTGGACCTGCTAAAATTAGTGGATAATCATTAGGAGCAAGAGATCATGTTTCAGTTCAGTACTTATAAATTGGGATAATTCCAGCCTTTCACTATGAAGATATTTTGTGAAAATTAAGAAACTGATGTCTGAACAGCCTAATAAAATGTGTGTCACACAATGGCTCCTGACCAAATGAGTAACTATTGCTAGGGCAAGAATTCAATATTATGTAGCAAACAAGCCCTGAGAGAAATACAAAATATGAAACATACATTCACTGAGAGCATCGAGCACACCAGATGTTATAGTTCTCCTTTGGGCAAAAAATTAAGCATTGCAGCTCTTAAAGGAGTTCACTTTAAGGCAACTCTTCTACCTAAATTTGGATTTCCTTAGTTTTTCTTTCTTCATTTAGTAATCTTAGTAAAGCTTAAATTGCGCTTTATCATGTATTATATTACATTTTTTGCATAAAGATATGCAAAAAGGATGACAGAGGTCTCCTGCCCTTCTACTCAGGCCTAGTGAGGCCACATCTGAAGTACTGCGTCCAGTCCTGGGCTCCCCAGCACAAGAAAGACAGCAACTCCTAGAGCAAGTCCAGTGGAGGCCAACAAAAGTGGTTAAGGGATTGGAGCACCTCTCTTATGAGGAAAGGCTGAGGGAGCTGGGCCTGTTCAGCCTCAAGAGAAAATTGAGAGGGGACCTCATCAATGTATAAAAGTATCTGAAGGGAAAGCGTCAAAAGGATGGAGCCAGGGTCTTCTCAGTGGTGCCAAACCATAGGACAAGAGGCAACGGGTAGAAACTAGAAGACAGGAAGTTCCACCTGAACATGAGAAAGAACTTTACCGTGAGGGTGACTGAGCAGTGGAATAGGTTACCCAGAGGGATTGTGGAGTCTCTCTCACTGGAGATATTCAAAAACTATCTGGATGCAATCCTGAGTTATGTGCTCAAAGGAACCCTGCTTGAACAAAAAGGGTGGGTTAGATGACATCCAGTGACCCCTTCCAATCTTAACCATTCTCTGATTCTGTGAAAAAGCACATATATATACATGTGTATATATCTATATATATATGTATAAATTTTATATTAGTATTTTATATGTACATATGAATATAAATGTGTATACATATCCATTTGTATTTGCATTTGAAACTGTGCTGAGGTTTGGGAGGTTAGCTTAAGTCAGTTGGGATGATTTAGTGTACAGCTGGAAGGTGACATGGTAAAAGTGAGCAATAAGTCGTGTGGCATTAGCTTTTTCTTCCTGGTAGGTAGAATATCTAAAGGAAAATACAATGTAACATACCATTATTCAAACTACACAAAAATTTGCAAACATGCATGATTAAAAATAAGCACAGAATGGACTGCTGTATTAATAGTTGATACAAATGTTTCAGAAAAGTAACTGCAATTCAAGGCCATTTTAGTCCTGTAGTACCTGTAGAATTGGATATTTCTGTTGTTAATTGTTCATGCAGTTTATATCTGTATAGACATTTATATTGTTCTTTCTGCTGTGGTGCCCAGGTATGTACTAAATAAATCACACACTAAGATCCATTCGGTAAAAAGTTGTATAGAAAAAGAATCCCAGTCATACAAGAAGCTTCAATGTGTAACATTCACCTAAATGGTAATATTATCTTCAAAAGACAGTTTGTTTCAGAAAACAGATGCGGAGGAGAAAGACATATTCCTGTTATGGAGCTATTTACAACTTCAAAACACCTTGTTGTCAAATGGCTAGTTAAAGTCAACTTGTGTTTCTCCCATGAGAAAAACAGGCTCTTTCGTCTACACCTGTGTGAAAGTCTGATATGGGCAAAATAACTGCCTGCATTGGAAAAGAGGAACCAGTAAGTGCACAGTGTATGCACTGGCCAAGTATAAATCAATACTTGGATTAACCCTCTCAGCTTCATTACTCATCATGCAGGTCCTGTAAGGGGCAACATCTGAATTAAAGCTATTGCTTCTATTGCAATTGGCTACTATTCTCTGAATAAGGAGGAGAGATGATATTATGAGATTCCAATAACTAATTTGACTTCCTCTCCAGTCAAATATATTTAAATGACAAAAAAGTAAGAAATAAAGAAAATAACAGTTGATCTCAGAACATAAACTCCTGAAAATTACTATCACCCCACAGTAGTTAAGGGTGTGACATTAACTTATGAAAGCTGAAGAACCAGCCCATACTGTTCATGTCATAAAATAGCTGACAAACAAGCAGTGCAGTCAACTGCTGTGGTTTAAGCCCAGCCAGCAACTCAGCACTAAGCAGCCAGCCACTCCCTCCCCCATCAGTGGCTTTTTGGGGAGAATTAAATGGTAAAAGTGAGAAAACTCATGGATTGGGATAAAGGCACTTTAATAAGTAAACCAAAAGTCGCATGCACAAGCAAAGCAAACCAAGGAATTAATTCACTGCTTCTTATGAGCAGGTAGCTGTTCAGCCATCTTCAGGAGAGCAGAGCTCCATCATGTGTACTGGTGACTTGGGAAGACAAACTCCGTCACTCCAAATCATAGAATCACAGAATATGTCGAGGTGGAAAGAACACACAAGGGTCCTCAAGTCAAACTCCTGACCCTGCACAGAACCATCTCTAAGCGTCACACCATGTGCCCAACAGTATAATTCAAATGCTCCTTGAACTTGGTCAGGCTTGGTGCTGTGTCCACTTCCCTGGGGACCCTGTTCCAGTGCCCAACCACCCTCTGGGGGAAAAACCTTTTTCCAATACCCAATGTAAACCTCCCATGACACACCTTCAGCCCATTCCCTTGGATTCCATCACTGGTCACCCCCACAAGGAAGTTGTGGACTGCAACTACAGGGTCTCCCCTCAATCTCCTCTTCTCCAGGCTGAACAGATCAAGCAACCTCAGCCGCTCCTCATATGGCTTCCCCTCAAGGCCCTTTGCTATCTTTATTGTCCTCCTTTGGACACTCTCTAGTCGCTTAATATCTTTCTTATATTTTGGTGCCCAAACCTGCACACAATATTCAAGGTGAGGCCGCATCAGTGCAGAGCAGAGAGGGACAATAACCTCCCTCATCCAGTTGGTGATGCCCCCCAGGACATGGTTGGCCTTCCCTTCCTCCTTCTTCCTCCCTCTTCATATACTGAGCATGATGTCCTATTGTGTGGAATGTCCCTTTGGTCAGTTTGGGTCACCTGTCCTGTCTGTGTCCCCTCCCAACTTCTTGTTCACCTCGTTGTTGGTAGGATGGTACAAGCAGAAAAGGCCTTGGCTCTGTGAAAGAACTGCTCAGCAATAAAAAAAAAAACTCTACAATCAGTACAAATCTGAAACATAGTCCCATATCAGCTACTTTGAATCAAACTAACTCTATTCCAGCAAAAGAAAAAGTTTTCTCCATTATGGCCTCAGTGCTCTAGTTTCTGGTGCACTCTCCCCTTTAAAACAAAAGAAACCCAATTGGAGAAAAAATAAAAAATATACTGGTGCAAATGTAGTGGAACACAGTGAACAAAACATAAAGTCCCATGGTTTGACCCCGCTCTAATTGAAATCAGTTAAAAATAGTCCCAGTGACTTCAGTGCTGCAGAATCAGCCCCTAACCTCTGAGAAGCCAAAAATTTTACTATATCTGAATGCTGAATGCCTCATTTGGGTTCTATAGAAATATGTGATTAAAATCTAATTTTGTCACAAGATGTACTCAGACTGAAGCTGAGCAAATAATTGATCATGAATAATTTATCCAAGGAAGTTTATCTCTTTTCTTTGTCCCTGAACATTCATGAATAGATCATTATTTCTTCAAATTCACTTTTGCAGTTTTTGTTGATTTTGAATCAACTGAGTGCAGGGTTTTTTCTCATATTTATTACTTGATCTTCGCTCTTTCAGCTGTGTTAATTATTTATGATTAGTCAGAAATCTCATGATGTATCCCTCTAATAGCATTTCTGGCACAGAAGATACTCCTTTAAAACTAAATTTCGTTACAAAAAGAGAAAACCATGTGCACAAGAGCTTAAAAATTCTCTTTCCATTTCTTACTTCAAAATGCAAATCTAAAGGGGTGCAG
Organism: Cephalopterus ornatus; assembly: GCA_013396775.1. Taxonomy (NCBI): domain Eukaryota; kingdom Metazoa; phylum Chordata; class Aves; order Passeriformes; family Cotingidae; genus Cephalopterus; species Cephalopterus ornatus. The sequence goes on along the minus strand of VZRE01007730.1, from coordinate 5,787 downwards.
ACATGAGCAAAGTGAAGTTGTTTTCTTCTGTTTAACTGATTATTCAGAGTTTTTCGCTGCCTGACTCTCCAATAGAGAGTTTTGGAGATTGTGTTGAAGCAGAGGATTACATGGAACTAAGTTGTCTGTCCCTCAGTATGTCATATAGCTGCAATCTTGCAATATTAAATGCTGTGTTTTCTCTCTCTAAATCTATCTAAAGTGAGTGATCACTTTGATTTATACAGGTATATTGGTGTTCACTTTTCAGATTGCATAGATCGACTATCTATTCATTATAACTATTTCCTTGTTGTTAATAATGTTGAATTTTTGTTTGAGACATATTTATTATTTTCCTATTTTCTTTTAAATATCCCTGTAATTTTCATGTGTGCACATTATACAAAAATAAAATAACATAAATTGGAAAGAAAATTCATAAGCTGAAAAATATGGGTTTAATTGTTTAAAAATTAAATGACGATGACATTTCTTCCTTAACATCTTGGAACCTACACAGGGGAAACTCTTTGACAAAAAGTAAACCAGTACTGTTAAAGGGAAAACCATGTAAATAAGAAAAAGTTCCTAAAATACTATAATTTGTACTGTCAGAAAATATACAAAAGTCATCCAAAGATGAGAATGAGTAATGATGTATTTACAAACTACTCTAAAAACATCCAGAATTGATCAAGAAAAGCCTGGTACAGTAACTCCTCAGAAACTGTTAATTCTGAAAAAAAAATTTATTTTACAAGTAGTTATTAAATTAAAAACAATAGGAGTAGTGTGGCAAAATTGTCATACTAGACATTTAATTTTAAAAAATGTTGTCTTACTGAAGTTCAGAGTGAAAGTGTGACAGCGAAGCTAAGAATATATTCTCACATGAAATTAGATAGTGTGAATCTAAACAAGTACTGCAGTCACCATTTTTAGACCTCTATTTGAAAAACAAATTTATTTTTATTAAAAGTCAATCCACTATTAAACCAGACACAAACTGCAAAGAAATTGATAAAAATTCTAAATTTTTTTAATAAATAATATTTAATTTAATTTTAAAATTTTTCTCCAAGAAAAATTACAAAGAAGGAGCAGAAAGGTTAGAACAGGTCTTGGAAACTATTCAAGGCAACGTATTAAATAAAACAACAGAGTTAATTAAAAGTAATTTAGCTGACTATTTTAAATCAGGCCCTTAAACGAACACCAAGACAGCTTCAGTATGCTAGCTGCAAACATCAGCTTAACTGTGATCAGAAGGACAAGCTGAAGCATTATACTACCACTTTTAGTAAAACAAATGGATCATCAAAAGTTACAGGTTTGTAGACAGGATGTGTTAGTTCTGCTGTTCTAATATGATCCTACTACTGCATTGAAAAATGATCCTTCCATGGTAGTAAAGGAGGAGCTAAAGTCATTGTAACTTGAAAGGAATACATTTGCATGATTGAAAAAAAATATAGAAAGAAGAAATAAAACAGTGGCATTTAAAAACATTTCATTTAAGATGTGTGTGGGGGGGAAGTAATTTCTCATAGAAATTTATCATTCAAGTGGTGAAGAAACACTGCTATTATAAACATGGAATGCTTATTTTGTCCTCATTTGTAGCTGAATTAATAAGGGATGTATTTTACCGGGAATTGTTTGGTGCTATTGTTTTTCAATACAAATGCTAATTTATCCAAATGGATTCTTTCTAGAGGAAAGTATCAAGAAATATTTAATCAGGGAATATGTCTCCAAATGTAACTCTGTGAAAAATAGTGTTAGAAAGACACAGATATCCCCCAAAATAGCAGTCAATTAGTAATATCACTTAAATATCAAGCTGTCCTTATTGTTTTATTTTCTCTAATTTGAACCCATATTTCAGCATCCAGTGGGGATGCGCAATGACCATGCTAGAATACTCTTTCTCCAGGAAAGAGAACATGTATTCATTTATGTTTAGTTTAAGCATCAAGAAAAAAGAGCATTTGAGAAAAATTCTGGACGAGCTTATTTATCTTGGGTGTAACTAACAATCAGAGCTCACATTAATTTCAGAAGATGAACTCGATTGTTTATCTAAAGAATGAGGAGGATCCTGGAAAGATTGTTTCCTGGTAGCTAGAAGTCCTGAGGGTGCAAAGCAAGAACAAACAAACAGGTCCAAAATTGTGGGTCTTACTTAATTCTTCATATTGTCTTTCATGCAATTTTTCTGGGAAGACTAGGAAAATATTCTGGCATGATGTTATCCTCACATGTTTTGCCAGGTGTGATTGCTCTAATGCAACTGGTTAAAAAAATGGACATCTAAACTTTTGATGATAGAGCCTGCAGTATTCAGTAACATCAGATGCTGAACTGATGACAGTGGTAGCATATGTTCTAAGATCCTGCTCATCAAAATGTGGAGAGATTAATAAGTAAAATATTTGATTCTGATCAGAAAAAAGACCTGGATTCAGAACTTTACCCTGCTAGCCTTCACAAATACCTGTACAAAAGTCAGGGTCCTGACTGGCAACATACCTTTTTTTACTTTTGTCTCGGTCTGTTATGAAAATAACCTTCAAAAGTTGCTAAAAAAAAAATGTTTTTCTTTAAATAAATGCTAGTTTATCTTCAAACATACACGTGCCACATATAATGTTATACTCATTTGATGACTCACAGGAAGATGGTTTCTAATGCACACCCATTAAATGCAGTAGTGTTTTCTGTATTGTCTAAAAATTCCTTGATGCTTTATCTTTCTCAATGCTTGAAACAAATTGGGAACTAGACATTTTTCACTATAGATGTCTAGTAAGGAAGGGCGTTATCTCTGATAGAATTAAAAACAAAATGATGGGGGAGGGGACCAAGCAACAAACAAACAAACAAACAAACCTACCACAACCAAACTCACAACCAGAACAAGCTGTTTACCTAAGCTGCTTGGTTTTGCCAGAGTCTTATCAGGAAGCCTTCACATTAACCACTCTGCTGCAAAATTGCGGGGGCAGCAACTTGCAAGAAAACGACAGTAGCAAACACCATAGGGAGCAGCAATTACTTCATCCAGCACTGACATCTGAGGAGCAAGGCTGCCTATTGGTCTTTGCGCCCTCCCAAGTTCTGACAAGTCACAGAAGGTATGCTAGCTCAAAGAGATTTCAAATGAATGAAGTTTTGCTCCTGTTTCCCATAACTCCAATATAAGAGAGGAAAGCCATCTCTTCGCTCTGCTATTAGCCTCCACTGGTCTGGACTCTATTTTTTAACCATTTCAGTCTGAGCAGTTTCATTGACTGAACTCATTCAAAACTGTAAGATGAAAGGGCCTTTTGGCATTTTCCAATCTCTAAAACTCTCAGACACCCTGGTGACAAATGTATTTTTAGAATATATTATGGAAATATAAAAACCTGGGACATGTTACACGGTTAAAGTAAATCTATAAAAATTAACTTCCAGAATTAATCCTTGTGGCCCAGTGGTATTAAGGAGAATATAAATATAGCCTAGTATCTTTTAAAATATTTTAAAAACATACAATAATGTTGCAGAAATAATAAAAATACATCTCTATACATCTTCATGCATATCCTGCTGTCTGCAATAAAGTCAGGTAATAAAATCTAGGAAGAATAAAGGCCATTTAATTATTTCAGTAAGTCAGTGAGCAGTTTACATCGGTATCCTGATATAGAACTAGATTTAACACAGATGGGATAGGTTAAGCATTTGAATATATGTATGCCCAAGACCATAAATAACTGTCAGAGGCTTACAATAGATATAATTCTCAAAAGGACCTTTGTAAAACAGGAATGTGAGACCCATTGAAAATCTCATTTAATTTCAAGGTGTGCTCTTAAGATTTATATTCCATTAAGTATTTACCATATGTGCTTCTCTGAATCAGATGGCTAGAATCCCTACTGAATTGCCAATGGGAAATGAACACATTTGCTAACCTGTAAATGTCTCTTGTTGACTTGGAAGTCACGCGCTGTGTGATCTATGGTTTGGAGGCTGCTAGTTGAATGGACATCGATCCATAACATCAAAAGGAAGAAGAAAAAAATAACTTTTCTGTCAGTACCATTGTCATTTCTGCTGTCAGCTGTTTCGGGACTGTCAAGAGAAAAAGAAAAATAAGGTCATTTCCCTAGACTGTAATGCAGAAAGAGAAGTAACTTTCAGTTATTAGAACTGGCAAAAAAACTTTAAACAGAGCCGTTTCCACAGGAGAGTACCATGTAAGTGACTGGAAAGCTCATGGGATTTAAGCTTCACTCAAACTTAATAACAATAATGAAATCAAAGCAAAGTTAAAATTAATTACCCACTTCAAAGTTTCATGTTTCATCTCTCATATGATAATATTCATTCTGTATTGTATTCATCATACACTATATTTAACAATATTCTTTTGTGAAACTCCATTAAATAGATTTTCAACATTGAAGGAAAATATTTCAGCAGCATAAAATCTGATTTCAAAATCAAAGTGGCCAGAATTTCCATCCCCCAAAAAAGCGGAGATTTTTCCTGTTTGTGAACAGTTCTGAATTTCAAAATGCCACAATATCTCCCCAAATTGAAAATTCTGCTTTCTGAACATCTCCAAATTTTAATTTCTCGATGGCATTATTGTGATCTTAATTGTGTTCATCATTCTTTTCCAAATAAGCAGTTGTGAAACTTGAATGATGCATACAGACAGCATATTCAAAGCATACAGAAACATGCAGATTATGATGGCCACATCATAGAACAGCATCAGGGAGGTCTACACTGAAGGCTAAAGAATGTGATTTCAAAGTCACAGCATTTTCCATTTGTGCTTTTACCACAGTATCATAAATTACGCTTTCTGTGTCACAATGTCTGGATCTTGCCTAATACAAAATCTATTAATAGAAAAGAAAGAGAAGTTAAGAGAAGTTTTCATTATATCTGCATATGTCCTATTTGTTCTACACTCAGAAATGCCTTAGAAATAACAAATTAAAGGATTTTCATGGTCTGAGACTAAATTTGCATACCTGTCTAAGCTAATTTATTTAACAAACAGTACCATAAATCCTCACCTAATTCACTGAGCTTTGATTGTACAATTTATTTCCCTCCACCTGCTTTCTACAGTTCCAAAACTCTCAGGCTGACCTTCTTCTTTTAATTTAAAAACATCTCTTTCCTTCTGTTACTCCAATATTGGCAAGGGGATGTCTTGGGAGATACCTGGGATATGTTTTTCTCATTGGCCAAGCATGGATCTAAGACTTTTTGAGGAATGTTTGTGATGATAGCAGTGCTGAGGGGGCCTAGCCAGAGCTCCAGCACCTGATATTCCTACACTCAGGGCCAAGTTCTCTTGCCAGTATTCTGAATATACTGGACACAGGTGGAATAGAACTTGTTACAGTTCAGTAGCAGATGACCAAAGACTGGCACTTCACTGAGATCAGTGGGATAACCTTCAACTGTAGCTTGACAGAAGGTCCAGCAGCATCAGCTGTCTCAAGCAAGCTTCAGATTGCTTTGGTGCTCAGAGTTAAAATAAGCACATTCCTGGGCTATGATTGTCCTTCCTGAAAAGTTCTTTTCCAGTTACAGGGAAATTCTTTAAGTCACCATCACCTCTGCCCCAAGCGATGGAAAAAAACCCATAAAACCACTCCGGGGCAAGGTGAAAATTCAGCACAAGCTGCTTCCTTCCCATATTGAACAGAAGCTCAGATGTTGTAGATTGACCTTGTTTGGCTGTCAAGTGCCCATCAAGTCATTCTATCACTCTTCTCAGCAGGATGAGGG
>VZRE01007728.1:8395-47880 GCA_013396775.1 Cephalopterus ornatus | reverse complement strand
GAGCAACAAGACTGGTGAAAGGACTGGAATACAAGACCTGTGGGGAGAAGCTGAGGGAGCTGGGGTTGTTTAGTCTGGAGAAGAGGAGGCTTAGAGGTGACCTCATCACTCTCTATAACTACCTGAAGGGAAGTTATAGCCAGGTGGGGATTGGTGTCTTCTCCCAGGCAGATAGCAATAGGACAAGGGGGCACGGGCTTAAGCTCTGCCAGGGAAAATTTAGGCTCGATATTAGAAAGAAATTCTTTACAGAGAGAGTGGTCAGGCATTTGAATGGCCTGCCCAGAGAGGTGGTGGATTCACCGTCCCTGGAGGTTTTTAAACTGAGATTGGACATGGCACTTAGTGCCATGATCTAGTAAACGGACTGGAGTTGGACCAAGGGTTGGACTTGATGATCTCTGAGGTCTTTTCCAACCCAATCGATTCCATGATTCTATGATTCTATTTCCAAATATCTCAAGGCTGTGTAAGTGCCGTTAGATGGCCTTTATACATGAAGAGTTTATTTCTGGGTGCTTTTATCACATATGCAAAGCAGGTATTACTTCAATAGTATTTCTTTAACCGAACTAGGAATACTTTGAATTCCAAGTAGGAACCAGCTTCCCAGTGATGTATCAAGAATACATGGATCAACTGGTCACAAGCTGATCCTGAGCTGGTAAGTAAAATGCATGATGGTAGAGCTGAATATTATATATATAGAATATTCTTCATATTGATATATTCCTTTTCTAGCCCTATAGTTGCTGTTTTTTGATATGCATATTGGATCAGAAAGTTCTATTTTGTTGATGACTAACAACTATCACTGCTGCCACTCCTCTAAAGAGGGTAATTTGCTTCCATAAATCAGTCTAGACCTGTCTCCCTCAAATCTCATGTAACTGCAGAGTAGTGTGCATTTTCCAGCTAATTGGCAGACACTGACCTACTCCCGGATTCTAGGAAGGGTTTTGGTTGCAAATACATGACTGCTGTGTGGGATAGGCTCCAGATTAGTAATGCAGACACATAAGACAAAGGTACAAAATGGGATATTAATTCAAGGAGAGAAAAGATAGCTCACCAGCATTAAATTGGTAACTAATAGGATAAAGCATTATCTGGTGCTCCAGAAACATCCCCCAAACTCCTCAATTTTCTCATCCTGTGCTTATTGCCAAGAAAAGCTTGGAGAAAAGCCAAACTCAGTTTGACGGGTCAAGACAGAATGAACTTTAATAGAAATATGAGCCACCACCACAGCAAAGGATAAAGGCACAGATCTGTTTAGTCTCAGGCTATTTAGCAGAAGTACCATGTATCCAGCCAAGTCTGGATTGATTTTTTCAAGGGAGTTAAAAAAAAAAACTGCTTTGAGATACTGGTTTAGTTTTGGCATGGCATCTGAATCATCAGGACTTTGGAAAGCATTCTGGGCCTCAATCCTTTCCACAGTTGAACAATTTGCTCCAAATATCATCAATTCACCCAGGAAATGAGAATTACCATTCTGACACATTTTCAGCAATATTTCTCCTTAGAACATAAAAATATCAGAAGAAAATCTAACATGACTTATTTTGATAAATTGACCAACACAGTTAAAAAGAGAAAAGGGGGACAATTCATCCAAACTCTAACTCCAGTGAAAAAATTGTTTGAGGTAAGGATCTACCTGTTCAAATTCCTGCCAGGTGGTGGGAATACACGCTTTACTATGGAAATAAACATTTTTAAAAGAGTCAAATAAAACACTGAAGCTGCGTGTAAGTTATTTTTCTCGTTATCAAGAATATTACAACATGTCTGTAACCCTCACTGCCTAAATAAACATATCTTACAAATTGAGATTATTTGAAAACCTTTTCTAAAACAATAGTCAAACAGAAGTAGAAAAATTATCACTATAGAAAGTCATGTTTTTAAATAGAATGATTGTTTTTGACAGCTGAAAGTTGGATGTCGATACTGCAGGAATGAGGAAGAAGCAAAACATTTATAAATCATAAGCAATGACTCATGTTCCCTTTCATCAGTTTATAATAAATCTGTTGGCACTTAAAAATTACTGCATACGGATATCAAATTCATGAACATCTCCAGAGTGTTCTGTGCCTTGCATTGATCTGTATTTGAAGGATAAACTCATTTAGTTGTGGATGAGCTATGGACCGGGCTATTCAGATGTCAGTAAAGCTAACAAAAACCTGTTAATGTATTGATAAATGCTTTGTAACACATCACATCCTCATGAAAGAGTAAATCTGAGGCCAGCCAAGTGCAAGAAATCATGCTGCCTGGTGAGGTGTATGGTCATAATGAGACAGCAGCACAATTACAAAGTACAGGGTTTAAAGTTAGTACAGATAAAAAGTTCTCTTTGAGGCAAAGGAAGGTCAGCCATGAAGGTAATAATTCCTACTTTAAATGTCAACTGCGTTCTTTATAGTACCTTGATTTCCAAAGCTGGTATCCATACCAGAGCCATCCCATGACTCTACTGCGCTGTCAACACTTGGGACTGTAGTGGAATAGACGTCCGAGAGCATGCCAGATTTCTGTGCAGCAGAGGTTTCATCTTCAGCATCGCTCAGTTCACTCATGTGACCCACAGGAACAGAAAATTTCTTGGGACTGGTAGCTGAATAGGATTTAAAAAAAAAAAAGAGGGCTGGTGGTGGTCATTGCTTTACTGCAGTTCTAAGAATCCGCTTTTTATTACTGACACAATACTTCTCCATAGATGGCTTAAATACTTGTTAATCTGTAATAACACACGCATTAAGGACCACTGATGGTACCCTTGGCCACACTCACCATCTGTTTGCTTCTTGATTTTCAAGGTGACAGTTTCTCCTGCCATCTGTAATAAATGAATGGCTTCACTCAAAGGTTTTCCTTTCAGACTGCTACTATTTATGGCAAGGATTCTGTCTCCTATGTGAATTGCCCCAGTCCTACAGTAAAGGAGAAGTAAAACACTGAGAAGAGAGCATAAAAAGCAACAAAGGCAATTTCTTTGCATATTTGGAGCATGAAAGCCTCCCTTCTTTTCTTTCTTTTTGCTTTTATAGCTGTGTTAGAGAGTAATTCTTTTGTTAGAAATGCTTAAAGCAAGTCACCTTTGTTGTAGTGACAATAGAAGAGCTGAGGCATGAAGATGTGGATTTCTGTTACTGAGACGGTTACTATCACCTGTAGGTGATATTCATTGCAGCCCACCTGTTTAAGAGCAACCTCAGACAGCTCAGTAAGCTCTGAAATGAGTCAAGTTTATAAAAGTCTCACAACATAACAAATAAAATCGTTGTGAGCAAGTAACCAGCTATTTCAACAATGTGGCTTTCAGGATGGGTCAATCAAGAGAAGAAAATACATTATTTTTGTGTAAACGCACTGTTCGTTCTGGCTGTGCATAGTATCACCTGTGCTGTAAGTTCTCTCTGAAACCACCACCAAAGGTGCCAGTTTGAATGACTCAACCAACCTCAGAAATACCAGGTGATAGAAAACTTTACCATTTTCATTACTCTCTATCACTTACCACAAGGAGCACTTCTGCTCCTCTGATAATGCTTGCCATAGTGTATGAAAGTGCACATACAGATTGCAGTGGTAGATAAGTATATGACAACTTCAGATAAACTTGGATGCATGAAGTGCTTTCCTTACTTATTATACTGTACAAGGCTATTGGTTTTAAAAGGCTACTAAAATGTTCCTGTGACTGAGCAGTTTGATTGATTAGTATCTCCTTAGTGATTTATAATACAAACCACAATTCTCTGCTCTGCCTTGTACAGTATATGCAAATACATCCTGTTAAGATATCGCTCATGCTCCTGAGCTTGGCAATGATCAAAAAACAACAGCAAAAAGATTATAAAATCAGATTTGGAGAATTATTAAAAAAACAAATTCTAATCTATAAAAATTAGCATCTTCAGGAAAACAAAACACATCTTTATCTTGAAACATTTAAAAATAATTTGCTTTCCAATTTACCTTTCAGCTAATCCCCCCTTTGTAAGGCTGGAAATGATTATGGGGTCAAAGGGCTCTTCAGTACCAGAGATTGTAATTCCAAGAGGCCCACCATAGCGCTTGAGCTCAACAGTATAAATAATTGCTCCAGAGCTCTCCTGTTCATCTGCAATAAATACCAAGGGGATGCAATTGGTTTCTTATGAAAGAGGGAATGAAAAAAATAGCACATTCAGTCTAGTGACTGGTAATCAAACAACATTTTCAAAGGATTACATATCAGATACAATTCTTAACCATATTCTACTGGATTATTTTGAAAAAAATTATCTGTTGTAAATTTCTTTTTTATTGCCAAAAACCTGGACACAAGTCAACAGAAAAATTCACCTCATCCTATTAAGACTAAATTTTACTCTGTTTAAAATCTTTAGATCTTCTTTCCTATTAAAATATAGCTTCAGGCTATTTTGTTACAAAATCACAGAATGACTGAAGTTGAAAGGGATCTCTGGATGCCATCTTGGCCAATTCCCTGCACAAGCAGGGCCAACTACAGCTAGTTGCCCAGGATTGTGTCCAAGTGGCTCTTGATGGCTCCAAAGGTAGAGACTCCACAACCTCTCTAGACAACCCATGCCAGTGTTTGGTTTCTCTCAAAGTAAAAAAGTGTTTCCTGATGTTCAAACAGAACCTCATGTGTTTCAGTTTGTGCTCATTGCCCCTAGTCCTGTCACTGGGCACCACTGAGGAGAGCCTGGCTCTGTCTGCTTTACATCTTCCCTTCAGACCTTCATACATGCTGATAAGATTCCCCTGAGCTTTCTCTTTTCCGGGCTGGGTGGTCCCATCTCCCCTAGTCTTTTCTCATAGGAGAGATGCTCTAGCCCTTTCATCATCTTTGTGACTCTTTGCTGCACCTCATCCACTATATGTCCATGTCTCTCTTGTACTGGGGAGCCCAGGGACTGGCCCCAGCACTCCAGTAGAAGGGAAGGATCTTGACCTGCTGGATCTTGACCTGCTGCCTATTGCAGAGCAGGAGACTGTCGGCCTTCTTTGCTTCAAGGTCACATTATTAGAGAAAAGGCAAGTTACTACTATTGTATAAATACTAATACTCAGCTGATTCTTGAACTGAATGGAAGGTATTTAGAATTCAATGTAATTCAAAAGTTTTAAATCCAAACTTCCTTAAAAGAATTCTGGGAAAAGTCAAAAGTCATTATAAGATGGGCAGCTGTGTTAGTAAAAGAATTCATGGTTTTGATGGACATGTTTCAAGATTTTTGAAACAGAATCAAAAATAGCTTCTGAATTCTGAATTATCAACTAAGTTGAATAATAACTCCATTAGATATTACTTCATTATATTGCATGAAGTTATTTGAATTCTTTTGAAATTTTAGTCTCACCAAACAATCGTAAGAACTAGAAAAGAATCCAGCACTGGGTAAGCTTAAATACAATGTATTTCCTTAAACCATACTTAACAGGTGTTGCATCATCAAGAAAGGTGACTGTATTTATACAGTGCATGCTCTTTACGTATTATTAACAAAAATCACAGCAGGAGAGCAATCAACTGCAGGATCTTTGAGTTGTGAAGTAATATTTTAAAATTTAAAATGCCATATTTCTCCTCAGATCAAAATAACTGCTTTCTTGCTCATGTTATGATATTGGTATTCAGCTAGGATGACTGGTCTGCTGGGCAAATTTTCCTAGATCTGTGGGTAATGACATTTTGAGCAGTTCAGTGAGTGTGGAAAATGTCTAGGATGCACATTCCGTAAATGTTACTAAAACTAACCGAGACAAGTTAGAAAATTCATATGTTCCCATTTCTGTCCCAGTAGATAGAAAAGCTTTAACAGGAAGAAAGATACCTGTATCACTAGCAAGGGTTCAAAGTTGCTTTCTTCTAGTACTTAAGCAGAGCTGGAGGAAGACTAATATCTTTGGAGCTACTTTGTTTCTCCTCAATTTTCAGACCATTTAGTTCTTAGCTTCCCCCCACCCCAACTCCAATCTATTTCTTCCTTGCTATTCACATAAACAAAATGGTACGCATAGGGAATCAAAGGAGAGTAGAATCAGTGGTGTTTATTCAACAAAAAATACTGGGATTTCTGTGCCTACTTGCGGCATTGTCATCAGTGTTTTGGCACAGTTTACACCAACTGCACTTGATCTGACATGGTCTTTCCAGAAGCACCCAATTCCCAACATGGCACTGGAAGCCTCTGGCTGGCATGTAGTGGGCTAGCATGCAAGCTGCCACTGTACAGCAGAAGAATGGCAGCTCTTCCTTGCTGCTGAAAGCATTTATGGAACAACCACAAATCCCCCGGGATCTGGTACTGTTTATGCAGGTGTGGCATTGACATGGTGCAAGGACTTAACTGAAGAATGAAAAGTAACCCGCCAAGATAACTGAAATGTAATAGCCATTACATCTGTTTTCTGGTTAGCTGTAGGTCAGAAAATTAATGGCAGAACGCCATTATGGTGTTCTCTTCAGTGCTCTCCAGGAAGCAGCAATGTGAGCTATCCAATGTGGCCGGAATCCACCATGAAGGCCAGTTTTGCCATGAAAGCAAAGAACGCTGATATTCAAGAAAGGCTGGTAGCCATTAGGTTAATCAGAAGATAAAATTGTCCTGTTTGGGAAGCAGGCCAGGAAAAAAGAGAAAAACTGCTGAAAGCATATCTCCATCTGTGGAGGAAATATAATCAAACTATCATGTTTGTGGGTCTCATGGTGTTGAGATCTTCCACCTTTCCTTTCCTGTGATATAATTGTGGGTAATTCTTGGAAATCACATTTAATGAAAACAGATCCTCTGTGCTGCAGTGCCTCTGCTCTGTCCACTTGTCTCTTGCTCTTCAGAGTTAATATCTGACCAATACAGTGAAAAGGGCAAAGAGCAGCACAGTCTGGGGAGCACACGACATGCACCACCCTGCTGCTGGCCTCACCTGCACAATGGCTCTGAGGAACACAGTTCTGAGACACATACAACTGTCTGGAGAAGGGAGGAGGGGAGGAGTTGGAGAGACAGCAGAAGAAGGAAAAACAGAAGTGTGGGAAAAGTTACTACTTCTTCTACATGGCTCTGACTCATGCTCCTCTCTTATGGTCTTTGGTAATTTCTCTGCAGGCTTACAGTGAGAGTCTCCCATATGAGGGGAAGAATTTGAAGGAGCGATCCTATGAACAGTTGAAAAAACCCTCTTGTGTAGGAAAAAAAGCAAAACTTCCTTCCTGTCAATCTTCTGCCAAATGTAGTTGCAGTTTGCTCTTCATAACATACCTCTTTTGCTTAGTTTTGCTAAGAAACTGTCAGTCAGGTATCCCTTTGGATGTATAGCCCATGGTCAGTTTGGACAACCTCTGTCCAAGATGGACCAACTATGTGTAGCAAATGCCACCTCATCATCTGTGGGGACCTAACCACAACATCTTGCCAAGCATTGGCAATTCACTTTTCTTGATAAAAATTTACTTCTGAAAGTCAATTTGCACAAGGTACCAAATGCATCTGCCTTTGCTTTGTTCTGATCATACAGAGAAGATACTTAGTATGCTTTCCAAAGCAATTAAAGGAAAAGAGAGTTATAATGCAATTCTAAACACCAGTTCAACAGTTGCACTTGATTTCAAACAATAAAGTGTGGCAGGTTGTGCCTTTTTGTTGTAAATTGTATAGAGCTAAAGAGAAGTGAATCCACAATTCATGCTTTTGTGTAACACTATAATACAAATACCAGCAGTAATAGCAGTTATAACTGTCTTACTTCCTTTGCCACTACAATGCATAACAGAACTCACTTTATTATCTCCAGGTGTGCAAAATTATAGCAGGTCCTTTACTTCCACTGGGCTGATCAGACATGGCTCCTCCATCAGCTATTCAGCACAGCATGTAAAGTACTACTTACCTTTAAGCATGTGAACAGTCATACTGAAAACAAATTTGTAAGTTTATGGATAAAGCATGCTTTGATATCCATGATTCCAATATTAAAAGCAGAGAAAATCCCAATACCCTGATAAGAAACAGATCAGCTTTATATACCACTAAAATTCTCTTTAGGTGACATTTTCTGATTATCATTAGCATAAACCAGACATATTTAGAAAAAACATTTTGCTAAAATTTAAATGTGAAAGAAAACCCCTGTGTTCTAAAGCTCCTGAAAATACACAAGACTCTGCAATAGGCTCATTGCTAATACCAGAATTATCTTCATCTTTGCGGATCTTTAACTTCACAAGGTCCTCACAGTGCTGAAGGATCTGGACAGCATCTTCCATTGAGCAATTGTCAAGTCGAATGTTATCTATTGCAAGCAACTTATCACCCAGTTCAAGTGTCCCAGTCCTGTTAAAAAGTGAACAAGCTTACATGAAATTCTAGTAATATTAAAATAAAGGTATCTTAGAAGGTATGAATATTATTTTAGAAAGGAGATGGATTTTTTAAAACTATTATTTCTTAATATGCTGGACTTTCAATTTTTAACTGTTTTTTACAAACAAAAAACCAAAAGCAATCCCTTACAATCTCCCTCTATTTAACTTGAACATGTCTGGTTACACCACAGAAACAGATTTTTACTGAATGTCTTACCTGTGAGCAACGCTTCCTTTCTTGATATCAGAAATAACCAGAGGGTCCCCTGGCTTTCTGCTGGATGGAGCTGTAATAAAGAATACACACAAGCATTTGTTTTTAATTCTAGATATGCAGATGAGCTAATTATGTCAATGAGTCAACACTTCATACACATTATTTACCTGTATTATATTCCTCCCCTTCCCCTAAATTATATATAATGTACATATAATGTACATATGATAAAACAAATATCTGCAACATATTAGTAGGACTGCATTACTAAGACTCAAAAATTAGCAAATTCCAGAATTACAGTGACTGGTACAAAGTAAACTTAGTCTGATGTGTCTGAATTCTGGGATAGACCAGGACTGAACCATGTGAAGATATCACAGTACAGCTCCAATGACCTATCATAAAATGCTGTGTAGCTACAACACATAAGGAAGACTTTCTGTTAGTGGAACTTTTCAGCACAAGCACTAATGATGATCCTTTGCCAGAACAGATCTTGTTTTATCATATTCCTGATGAACAGAGCTGCTCTAGCAAAATATGTAGAGTGGGCCAGCCCACGTTCTTCACATCCACTTCTGTCCCACCCAGTGCTTAAGGCAGAGGTACAAATTCGGTAATGATTCCTGGGTGAGAAAAGATATACTTCACAATAAATGAGATGCTGTGGATAGTGGTCACATATACCATTGGGCTGATGCAGAGTTATCCTGTTTGCACAGACGTAGCTTACATCACATGGATGCTTGCTTCACTGTGACTCATTGCTTCCTCTGAAGTAAACACGTACCTCTTTTGTTGAGTAACCTTGTCCACCCATATTGCTGCTGGGCCTTAAGCATTGTGGACTTTTCCCACCTTTGTACTGGGGATACCTACTGTAAGCACTGGAATTCCAGCAATGTTCAATTTAATAAAAACCCCCACCACTCCTCTCTTTGCACAGCTAACTTATCTCTTTTTGGAAGTATCCAATATTAACTGTTAATCTTCTATCTGCCCTTCATGGTTAAAGGATGCTCTGCTCTTCAATGCCAGTCATTGCAATTCTTTACTGACTTGTGAAAAAATATTTGACAAGTTTCCATTGCCCATGAAATTCACTCAGCAATTTTGCTTGACTTCTGGTTGTATAGGAAGCAATTAACTACCCCAGAGGACAACAACTACTGACTGCTTCCAGAGGACTGTTTCTTGGAGTGGCTTCATTGAATGCATTGTTCTGTGGGGTTCTTCCATTTGCTGACAGAAGACTGCACTGAAGATCTGATATGGTAAGCAGTGGGCTTAGAACTTGTGGGTGATGAAAGGCACATTTTTAGACAACTGTGTGGTACATGCTGTCTACCACTGGGCAGTGTGCAACCTGCAGCTTCTCTGGCCAGGAGGTGGTCCGTGTGGTGAACACAGGCTGACTTTTGGGACTGTTGTTAACAAAGAGCATGCTAATATTAAAACATTGCCAGGTGGTATAAGGCTCTCAGTTCTCCTGAAAGTGCTAATGGCCTTTGCTCATTTAGGGTTCTTTGATTGCCCCAAGCCATTTCTGCTCTGTGCACTGAGCCCCCTGCATTCATTCACAGAAGGCACTTTTTCATTACACTCCAATGCCTAACTGACAATCACCCAAAAAGCTGCCCATATTGGAGGATCACCTATAAAATCCTGATGTCAGTTACTTTAGCAGCTCACAAATCTTCTCTTTGATGGAAAATGACAATCTTCACCTACAGCAATCACAAGGTAAACTAATAATGACATTTCCAGCACAATATGCTAACAGATCTTGTTAACCTTAGCTGTCCTGTCCAAGAAAGACTTTGAATGTCCAAAGGACCTGTTCAAGAACTGCTAAATAGCCACATTTCAAATACAATGTCTAGAAAGTCCAGAAGACAGACATACAGGGACTTTTTGGGAAATGCCTATGTTGCAATTTAGAGAACCATAATTAACTTTTTGCAAGATGCATAATTTTCACAGCTTGTTTATCATACTTTCATGCCATGAGTCAGCTATATCCTATATAACAATTCCATGATTTTCTTGAATTCTTTGGATTTGTTTCACCAACTAGTATCTGTTTAAAATTTTAAAGTATCACTTTGGTGAATTTTTTTTTTAATTCTATGTTTTTACCCTCTGGGTTGTCTTAAAAACCCCTGAGGTTATGTACTACCCACTCTACATTGCCTGCAGTCTAGGGTTTGAGTACTGAAATACTTTTATGAAGTTGCCTTATCAAAATACCAGCACTTAAGAAAACAGTCCATTACTGTTGCACAAAGAAGACACAAGTAACCAAAATGGGGGAAAGAGCACAGCTCAAAGTGGAAAGCCACAGAGTACCTGCGGATGCAAAGGGTATGATACTGCACACAAAGTTATCACAGTTTCAAACTGAGTAAGTGTTTACAAGCAGTATTTTGTCAGTTACCCTGGGCTGTTACTGGGTCTGGTGGATGAAAGCCTTTTTGTAGGCACCAAACACACCTTTGTGTGGAATGAATTACCCCACAGTGACAAGCCCTTAATAAGAAGGTACACCACAGTTTGCTTTATTAGTGTTCAATGCTCATGACATACTTACTACAAACTAGTCGTGTTGCAGAGATAAAATCACTAATTATCTCCTGAACTTTTGTACTGCACATCACCACAGCCTAAGACTGCCTTCCAAATACTGGCGAACAGATGCTGTCTGCAGCAAGAAGATTGAGTACTATTATCCTGATTTTACAGATAAGGAAAGGAAATAGAGGAACATTTAGGTCAAAGTATGACACTTTTCGGTGAGCAATTTCAGACATCCATGCCTTTATATCTCACAATAGTTTGTAGAATAGAACAGCTTCTATGTCCAAAGCACAACTACTGGCATTTTTAGCAACAGCTGCAGATGCTCAGCTTTTCTGCAAGTGCGACCCCAGGATCTCAACAGTTTCTGCAGAAAATCAAGCAGCCACCTCTGGAAAATCTCCACCCCCCAAAAATTACTTGTCTCAACACAAGTCTATTGCAGAGCAAAGGAAAACACCCTAATTTCTCCAGGGCAGCATTAAACCATCTTGACCATGAGATCACATCCTTTGTCTTTCTGCAATCCTCCACCTCATTCATAATGCAGCCTCCATCCCCTTTGTTACACACCACTGTTTCAGCTCTCCCTAGAGAGCAGAGAAGCAGGAGATCCAGGGAGAAAGCAGTATTTGATCACTTAATTAAGATACCCTTTTAATGCAAGTTTGAAGTGGCACTGTACAGCTTCAAGTCCTCATTTTTATGTTTAATTTCAGAATTATTTTTGTTTGTAAGAGGCTATTAAAAACAAAGCACCTTACCACTCAGCCATGTCCAGCCTTCTTGTTCAAGTCCCAGCTGCACCTAGTCCTGATCACAGCTCAGTCTCTCTCCTCATCTGCTGTCTCCCTGTTATGGCTCTCCACTTATTTTCTCTCCTTATCCCCTTCTGCTTGTCCAATGAAGATCTCATCCTTTCTCCTCCCTGATCCAGCTGTTAGTCTATCTACTGTTCAGCTTTTGTAGAGACCTCACACAGTCTGCATGAAGAACCACAAGTGGACCAAAGAGCGCATAAGGTTGTACAGGTACTACATTTAGTGTTGCAACTAAAAGGCTGATCTTAAAGCAAGTTGTTTGTTCTCTCTCTTTAAATTACTGTATGATCCTAGGTCTCCATACCAGGTTTCTACCCTACTTCTACCACTACACTTCCCCTGCCTGTCCCCTGACACTTGAAAGAAAGTTCAATGAATAAAAAAACAATAAAGGAGACTATAGCATAGCTGCTAGTCAAAATGACTTAGAAAAACTGATGATCGTTTCAGTGAGATTCTGATATTCTTACCAGCTTTGCAGCTTCTTATTCCTCGAGTAGTTCCATTAGCTTCAGAAAGATTATTTATGAAGCAAAGTGCTGCAGTTCATCACCAGTAAGGATATCAGAATCTTACTTAAGAAAGAAAGAAAATGAAAAAAAAAAGCTGTTATCTATAATTACCAGAATCTACTAGTAAGTCACTTTATTGGATATCATTCAATGTATTTCAAAAAAATTCGTCTATCAGAAAGCAGTCAGTTGCCTCAAAAATGTATCTTAAAAAAAAAAAATCTATATTCCATTACATGGTCTAAAACCAATGTCACTGGCAAATAAATCGAAACAGATTTGAGCACCACTAGATGTACTTGAAAGCCATCCCTCTTTTAGGGAATGGTTCTGTTATAAAAGCAGGGATATGGCTTTATATATTGCATATTATTTTATATATATATATAAAATACATATATATTATCAGTATATATGATATTTATATCATGATTTATTTGGATTACATAATTTTAAGAACTGAGACATTTTAATTGCTCTAAACAGCTAACTGGGTGTGAAAATAATGATATGTGAAGCATGAAATCCACAGTCACTTGTATTTGCAAACTATGAAATAAGGTCTTTACTGAGTGTTAAGTATCTATTAATGGAAAAACTAGACAGGTATTGCAGAGATAAGGAAAGGATGATAGGAGTCCAGTGTGCGTATGAAGGCAGTAGCGGGCAAGGCCCACTGTGAGGTAACTGTGAGGTAACTGACATGCACTATCCAAAACTCAGAGCCCTGAATTAACATTAACAATGGTGCTCATGAAATTTTCTTCTGTCTTGCTTTCTGCAGGGTTTTGCTATCTATGGGGATTTTTATTCTTTTTCTATTATTTTTCTCTTGCGTTAATAAATCTGAAACTAAGAGAAGTCTCTTCCCCTATTACATGCCGTATTTTGCAAAGGCCATGAATTAGCTTAATTGTCTTTTAGTGTTGTGTGTAATCTCAGATATGCCTTCAAATACCTGGCTGTAACTCCATGCAGGCACACTTGGTGTTTATTATGAAGCAAAACATCACAAAAAAAGAAAAATAAATTCCTCTTCCAGGATGTCTGACTGCTAACAGCTGACTTAGAAGTCCTGGACTTAAAACAGATGTTCAGATGCCAACCCAAGATAAGGTTACATTTCCCTTTTGACAAAAACTCTCTGTCTTGTCTCTCAAGTTTTTTTAATTTCAAGACTTTCTCATAAAAATCCCTAACTAAACTGGGGATACGGAAAGTAAGAGAGGTGTTTCTCTGTAATGTTTTAATGGCACTTTCTCATTCACCATTAACTCCACTAACTTAAGAGAGAGGATGCAACAGTTCTACAGCACTTAAATAGATCAAGCCCAAAATCTGGTCATCTGATCCGATCACTTCCATCACCCCTGTTTAAGACTGGTCATACCAACTCTGCCAAGTTTCCCTTAGGATTTGTTTCTTAAAAGAAATCATACAGCTTACTGACAACATCAGCAATAAATGGCATGCTAATGTGCTAAAGTGCCCTGACAGAAACTTAACAAAATGAATACAAAATGCTTATATTCTTCAAATCAGACTGCCTCATTCAGAAGTTAATTAGGTAGAACAGAGCGAAGTACTGAAAAGCAAGCATGAAATGCAGCAATTCAAGACTTCTACCAAGCAAATTCACAAACTTTGAGTTATTAGCATAAACCCTTTAAAACTAAGTAAATAATTAATCTTAGATATATTTCATATGCATTAAATACTATTGATAGGTGGGATTATTATATATACCAGAAAAATTAATTTAAATATTAAAGACACTGCAGTATACAGAGAAGAGCAGAGAAAAGATCAATCATATGTCATTTTGATTATATAAAGCACTAATTTTACAAAGCATTAACTTTTGGAATTAAGTTCCTAGTCAGTAAAGTATGCAAAGTTTGGAAGAGGAGTGCTAAATGCTGAATTCCAAAAACATTAGCTTTTCATTAAAAGTTTATTCCTACACACAAAAAAAAAGCACAATATGTCTGAATTCCAAAAAGCAACACAAATCAGATACTAGGAAACCCTATTTTTTCAATAATCTTACAAACCATTACTGATCCTAAGAATAACATTTAAATAGAACAGCCTCACTCCAGGTTTTCTCATTTCCCAATATTTTCATTTGCACAAATGAATACATGCAGACCTATGATTTTGCTTCAAGCATCACATCACATCTGACAGAGTCTAACAATTACTCACTCAAGTGTGCAATGCAAGCAAACAGGCCTGCAGTGTCTCTCATTTGTTCCTCAGATGTAATCCTTAGCACTGAGTACCCTGCTGTACTTCTGATTAACCATATTCTATTGTGCTGGTAAAAGCTTTGAGAATACAAGTCACAGCACAGTCTTCCCCCAAGACACATGAATAATTCCAAAGAAAGACTAATAGTTTAAGAAAGGCTACAACCATAAAGGAATGCTAATTCTGATGACACCAGATTCTGTAGTGTCAAGCACAAGCCCATTAACTGTGATATGGATGGTTTCTCCTTCCCAGTATGCCAGAGTTTACATGGTCAAAATCCAGTCCTAACACAGTGTTTTCTACCTGCTAACAAAATAAATATAGAAACACTTCGATTTCAAACAACAGTAACAAATAGCTTTTGAGAAACAGACTAATGGAGACCATTGCTATCTTCTTTAACAATGTCTAAAATCCCCAGTGAAAGGGGATTTTGCTAGGTGACCCACACATTCAGGACTGCCTACTAGTTCTACAGATTGAGACTGGCTTCTGAAGCAGAAAACAATCCCATGTATGTGAATCCTCATGCCTGTGAGAACCCTTGAGCTCAGTGGGGTTTCTGTTTAAGAGCCTGTGAGAGACCATGGCAGACTCTGCTTTAAACTTCACAGCTATGGAAATACTTTTGCATGGACCTAATTCTGTTGACTCCCTTTTTTTTTTTTTAATATGTACTATACATGAATGAGTAGGTCAAGCATTAGACCTGGCAAACTTCTGGCTTCATTAACTATTTGAAAGGAAGTATAAATATGTTACACAGAATGGAATTTCATCAGAGAAAAAGCAGAAAAAGAAGCTAGAAAAAGGAAAAAGAAGTTTATACCAAAAGAAACATAAGTCTGTAGCCACAGAAGCTACTCTCTGCAGATTATCTCATAAACACGGTCTGAAAAATAAGCACTTTTACTTACAACTTATGGTGATGCCAAGTTCCACATTATGTTTCTTTGGTAGTTTCACGTGAAATGTTCCACTGCTCGGTATAACTGATTCTATAAAAATATATTTAAAATGTTAGATAATTTATCAGGCACAGCAATTCCAAGTGCATGGAACTATATGTGTAAGTGGATGAAATCACATCAGAATCACATAGCACGGATGAAACATGGGTGCTGAAGTGAAGGAGGTAGGACATAGGAAGTATGATTTATAACTTGACTGTTAATTTCACAGTAACTCAATTTTTTTTAAGGTTTAACTGAATTTGTGAAGATTGCATGGGCTAGAAGCCACTGAGACTGCAGGTTTTTAGCTCATATGCAAGTTCTGTGAGCACACACGAAAATTTTACTGCTGGCGGGTAACTTTTAATTAAAAGGACAGGCGATTGAGTCATAAGGATTTCAGGCCTTTGTTGCTGTAGGACTAACACTTTTTTAACTGTCCACTAAGGTAACTGCTAAGGATTTTACATCTAGTGGGAAGAAAAGGAATCAAAACATCAGTAATGGAGAAGTGCCTAGAGCTGACAGAGGAAAAAGTCCACTTGAACACACTGCACTATATTGGAGTCCTGACTTTTGGCATCACTACTACCAAAAGTTTGGCCCTTGGCCTGAAAAGGAATAACTGAAATTTACAGCTGTGAAAACATACAAACATACATGTGGCACAGGACTCTAACCATGAATATGAGTCTGTTATCATGGAGCAAACTGCAGAAGCACAAACAAGTCCAGTGACTAAAATATATGCGATTTCAAGTGTATTTAAGTGACTTTTTCATTATTAGGTTCTCTTACTTTTTAATATTTTGTTTCCTATGTATATGAATGTACATACTGTATTTGACTTTTTTTTTAACATTAGATGGATGTCTGTACACTTAAAGAATATACAGAATTACACTAGGAACCTTTAGCCTACTTTTGACATATGTTTTATAATATCAAAACCAATAATCACACTATGCAAAATACAGCACATCTGACATTGTCATGACTAAAAAGGAGCTACTGTCAGATTTAAGAAAAGCCTTAATAGTTTTTACTATTCACACAGTTTGGTAGTGTGTACATAATGTGTGCTTGTTTGATATACACAATTTGTGATTTTATAGATGTATTCTGGATGTTTAAACACATTACAGAATAAAGGGGAGCCATCAGTAATAATAAAGAGTCACCGGCAACATTAAAAATGATTCTTTCTGGCCTTTATTAATTCAGTTTCTATTATTTTATTTAGATTGTTGGTTTGACATACTGTAAATGAAATTCCTCAGAGTTTTCTGTTTATTCACCCTGTTATGATATTCTTCTGTCTAGCAAAACATTTCAATATTTGGCCTGTAGATGACTTGTCTCTGCTCAGCAGAACATTTTTATTTCAGGGCAGAAAAATATCCGGAAATATCTCAGAGGAGGGGCGGTCACCAGATCTTACTACAGGACCTGTCATTTCTATTTTCATTCTGAAGTACACTGCAGGGCTATGTGAAATGAGAAAGCTATCCAAAAAGACACATGTTTCAAATAAGTCACTTGAAAACTGAATGGTGCAGATGTGAGAAGAAAACCTCCACCTTGGATGCCTAATACTTGTATACTTGCAATGTACTTGGGATTTATTCCTTCATTTTTCTTACAAGACAGAAAAACAGGCCATTCATACCTGCAACATCAAATTCTATTTCCAAGGTGACCTTGTTGGTGATAGAGGAGTCTCTGAGCAGTTGATTGGCCTCATCAAACGTGCTGTCTTCTGTTGGGATACCATTTATTGACACTATTCTGTCTCCTATTTGCAGTACCCCACACCTTGGTACACAATGATACAAAACAATCATCAGATGTGCATTTTACCAGAACCACCAATATCACAGCATCATAGAATCATTTAGTTGGAAAAGATCATCGAGTCCAGCTGTTAGCCCAGCACTGCCAAAACCACCACTTCTGTGTGAAATTGCCACATCTACCTCCAAGGATCATGACAACCACTTCCCTGGGCAGCCTATTTCACTGCTTGACAACCTTTTTCAGTGAAAAAATTTTTCCTAATATCCAGTCTAAACCTCCCTTGTTACAACTTGAGGCTGTTTTCTCTTGTACTGTCACTTGTTACCTGAGGAGAAGAGGCTGACCCCCACCTGGCTACAACCTCCTTTAGGTAGTTGTAGGGAGCTACAAGGTCTTCCCTGAGTCTCATTTTCTCCAGGCTAAACAACCCCAGCTCCCTCAGACACTCCTCATATGACTTATGCTCCACACCCTTCACCAGCTCCATTGCCCTTCTCTGGACACACTCTAGCACCTTAATATCTTGCTTCTAGAGAGGGGCCCAAAACTGAAGTCAGGATTCAAGGTGTGGCCTCACCAGTACTGACTACAGAGGGATGATCACTGCCCTGCTGACCACACAGTTCCTGATACAAGCCATCTGATCAAACACATTCAACAGTAACCTTGCAGGAGAACTGCAGCGGAGCAGCATAACAGTCTACCCAGGCACAGAGGGGGACAGAAGCTGCTGCTCCTTTGCACCAAGACTGTATCGAGCACTCCCAGCATGTGCTGTGCACTCTAGGTGCTGGGACTCAGGAAGAGGGGTCTTCATGTCTCCATCTCATGCACGGACATCACCTCTGACTCTGACGCTGGGCTGCAGCTGAAATAGCAGCTCATATTTGCCTGTGCAAGTACTATTGTTCTCATTATGTGATTAAATACATATGTAAGCATAACAATGCAATTGAAATGCTGCAATGAAATAATTAGTAAGTCAAAACTCTGCTATTCCCTAAAATTTGATTCTGTACTAAAACTGAACAGAGATGGACATAGCCTCCCCCCACGGCACAATTAATTATCAGTATTTTGACATCAGTGATGTTTCTGCTTTTTTTTCTTTTTGCACGAATACAGCTTCCAGTCTCTTGGTGGAGGACTCTGGATGATAAGAACTTGCCCCACTTCCATTGAGCAAGGCCCTGCAATTCATTACAAATTGAAAGCAACAAGACCAAAGTACCCCGAGGAACGCTCACCAAAACATACTCAGCAGTCAATTGAAAGAACCTTACCTTTCCGCCGGACTGTCAGACTCAATATAGGAAATGAGAGGTGGAGAAGACAAGGTCTCGGTAGCAAACACACTACCCTGGAGCTGTATCCCAAACCCTACTACGGGGTCAGCTGTCAGCACTACTTCTGTGGTTTCCGTGTGGACAACCTGCCCAGCCAAACCAACAGTGCTAGAGGCTAAAGACACTATAAAACAGAGCAGACCAGGAGGAAGGACATTCATACACAGCAGAAATTTCATTGCGTTTTGAGAATATTGATCTGTACAGTAAATCAATGAATCAATGAAACATCTCTTTTATAGGCAACTTAGGCTAAAGTTTATAAATAATGTATAAACAGTTGTGACATATAAGAGAATAGAAAACATCTGGTTGTACATTAGAATGCAAAAGGATAGTTCTTGTACTGAGTAAAATAAATGTATAAATACATTTTATATAATAAATATATAATATAATAAATTGATATCCCCACCCCAAAGATCTCAGAACATCCTTGAATTTTGTTTACATAAGGTTTGAGGAGTGGATAAGCAGAATTTTCCCAGGAGCTAAGGAAATTAGAGGCACAAGCCCAGCTGTTATTCAGGCCGATTCGCACAAGCTCTTTTTAACATCTCAGAGCAATGCATTGTTATTAGCAACAAAGCACATGCACCAGGCTAGTTTCCAAGAAGTAAGTGTGCTTTCTTCTTGTACATGTTTACTACAAGTCAGCAATTTGTCAGGTTAACTGGATATTGTAAGGAAGGTGAACAAACCCTACTGTTTTAACAAAAAGTGTATCTCAAGATTTGTGAGAAACAATGTTCTTTGGGGTCTCTCAAAGTCACTGAGTGATCCTTCTGTGAGAAACACAGGCAGCTACTTCTGTTCTCCTGATTTACTCTTTCTGTGAACGGCTGCAGTACAGAACAAATCAAGACAAAAACAACATTGAGATTCAATGCAATTACCTATGAAAGGAGAAGACTGCACCTTTGCTTCCTTGATCTCTGTCTAAATATCTATTGTATCATTGTTTGAATTCCCCCCATGACAAACTACTGCCTTTTATTATGTCTTACACAGAAAACTAGAGTTTTTCAATTCCCATTCACCAATGATAAGCCTCCAATGCCAAGGATTTGGAATGGTTTTGAGTTAATAACCTACGTCATTACCTTTGCACCTCTAATTTCTCTCAAGACCCACTTCTGCCTGCAATAGCTACTAAGAATCAGGTAATATTCATGGTTTATCTGAAGGATAGTTTACAAATGGATCTTTTTCCTCTCAGATGTGAGAAAAAAATTAGTTCTTGATTTGACATTATAGATACTATTAGCACAACTGTACAAAGATGTCAGAGGTTATATATGTATTTTTGGGGCTGCAAGCATTAGACTTTTACTCTGAAAGTTCGTATAAAATCTTACTGATGTGCCACAGTTGGCAATGACAGTTCTTCGGAAAAGTTTCACCAGCCAAAAATCTCATGAATTTCTTTTTTCCTCAAGCAAAGCTTCTTTCCACTCTCAAGCTGCCCAAATTACTGTGAATTTTCCCTCATATATTAATTTTCTTATTAAGAATCGTATATTATTTCAGTTACTGAATAGCTTCCTTCTTACTGTTTCTTTTATCTGCACTCAGTAAGACATGCTCATAAACAAATGCAAATACTAATAATCTGTTCTTAGAAACTGCCACCAGCTTTAACATTTACTGCACGTGAGAAAGTTTTCTCCAGCCCTCACTGCTCCAGAGGCTAAAATATGACTAAACCAAATAAATTCAGAATTAATATAATACCAGATTCCCTAACACACCTTCTAGAAACGTTGAAATTAGGGCATCCAATCTCAGAAAAGTTCCATTTTCCCTTTCTTAAAGGTCACATAACAATTACTTGTTAGCTGCATCTTTGTTTCCCATCACTTATGTGTCTATTCCCCCATGCAGCAGGTATGGTATCTAGCTGACTCCGTAACTTTTGTACTCTTTTTATAATGCCCCACTAGGAACCTAAATGTCTCATAAAATGTACTTCACCTTTTAGGATAGCTAAGGTTTTAATTCACATTGGGAAATTCAGTCACTATCTATGGGATTTAAAACTCTGATAAACATGTTGATGATGTCGAGACTTAAAAGCGACAATCAGGAAATCCTCCCACTCTCAAAGAAAATGAAAGAGAAACAGGAACAAAAAAACCCCAGAGATAAAAATATCCTTTCCAAATCATGTACAATAGCTCTCTGCTAAGCCTTTATAAAATGTAACAGGTACCCAAAATCATGACTTTGAGAATGCTGGGGTTTGTAACTCAACAATAAATGCAGCAAGAAACACTTCCATTTTTTGGCTGCTTGATAGATCAGAATTTTTACAGACCAGGAAGCAGCCTCATTGATTTAAAAAGTGACATGGACATATATATACTTCCAGTGAACCCTGGTTGCTACTGCTAGGGGTACATTTCAGCATACTTATATAGTTTTTGTGTAACTCTTAGGAACAGTCCTGGGGGCTGGTTTGCTGTATGCCCAGCAGTTATGTAAATAATGATCCTGAATTTGCAGATTATGTACTTGTTATTTTTATTCCTGTCATTATATGAGAAGCACAGCAAGATGTATTCAAATGTACCTACATGGATTATTATGCTTCCAGAAACTGCAAAATGTTCACTATTTCTCCTGGTAGCTGCTGAGAAAACAACACCCATGGATGTCTAACAGCCTCTCCAATTTCTACCAGATATGCGACCCCAGTAATGTAAATTGATATAGATTATGTCTCACTTTCAACTACTAATATGTATCTTTTACAAAATACTTCAGGATTTAAACTTTAACCCAAAAATAATCTAAGCGTTTCCACAATGAATACCATACTTTAAAACAAACAAACAAACAAGCAAAAAAGAGGTGGAAGAATAAAAATTGAAAACAAGTGGCATAAATAAAGCATGTGACAGCAGGGCATGCCTTCAATTTTTACTGCCACATGTTTGGAAAGATCTGCGTAACTAATGCAGTGATTGTAAAATCATGGTTGTAAAAGTCTTGTAACCCCCTCTGCCATCATACTTCACCATCACATTATGTTATGCAAGTTTTCTTAAATAATTGGCAATGCAAACTTTCTAGCACCCTACATACTTTTCTTCCCAAATGACATCCTTAAAGATTTATTAGAAGTTACAGTAATACAATCCTCAAATGATACAATCAGATTAAAGAAAAAAAATCCACGTAAAATTAAGAGAGTGTGCTATTCCTTTTCTATGGAAAGCATGGCAGTCAATCTACCTGGTTCTCATGAGTTTCCCACAAAGGGAGAGGGGCAAGGTTTTCCAAGTCTTGTCAATGGACAGTGGAAAGGTACAGGAGCAGACGTTCTCCATCATGGTTACTTGTAGCACACTCAGAGTAGTGTGGGTCTCTTAAGCTGATTGTTACTACTGTCATGAATATAGGTATAGGTCTAACAATAGAGTAAAGAACTCTGCACAGACTTATAAGCAAGCCGACAGAAACAGGAATCAAGCCTGGTTGGCCAGCCAATTCCTCCAAAGCCAGTTCTGATTCAGAGTTGTTAATGTAGTTAGTCATTGCTTATAGTGAAGCATGGACTCACTCAGTCATGGGACCAGTTCCACATATTTTATAATGCTCTATGTATAGACCTCACAACTCAAATGCATAATAAATGAACCCACAACAAAGCCTCATTCTAGCTTCTCCTCGCTAGAGATTTGTTTAATCATAGCAGCCTGTCACCCCAAGGGCCTTCTGACTTGAAGAATCTTTCATGTGGGTTGCAGTGCTTATGTGACCGTCCCACTTACATGCCATGTCACTGGCCTTGTTTTGAGCCTTTGCAAGATAACGCACCATAGGGCAAGGTTTCCTTGAAGGAAAAATACCTGAGAAACTTAATAAGTAACAGCTGTCTCCAAGATCCACAACAGGACTAGCTTTCAGGATTTCATCCTTTGTTGAATAGCTAAAATATAGCACAACAGAAGAACTATCTTTTGCATTGATTTTCAAATTGATATTCAATCAATTACTACTAATGTAATGCTAACTACTGTTTCTCGTGCACATGAGAACATATAAGACGTGGACCCCGACTGTTACCAAAGCATGACGGACACAGTATCTCCCCATGACCCAAAAGAATGCATTAGAAGCTAATATGTCAATAGATGAGCTGTGAAAAATGGCTGATCGGATTAAAACCAAAAAAATGTACTTACAGGCAAATGTTATGCAAAAATATTTGCTTTATGAAAGAAAGAAGAACAAGCAAACAACAAAAACTGCAAGAAAGCAAAACCTCAGTTTCTCTCTAACATGTCCTCACAGTTCCATAGTGACTGGCCTTAGCTGGAGGCTGCTGATTTGCTGTGATTTTGCTACGACATGGGGAATCTTTAAAACGGCAGAAGCACTGTAATGTGCTGCAGCTCAGTTCTTCTAGAGTGGACCTCTGAGCATTGTTAACCAGAGCAGATGATTTACAGGGTAGTTTTCATCTCCCTGCTCCGGAGGAACTGAACTCCTGAGGATCACACAAAGATGGACAAGCCAAAAGGAGAGGTGGCATATACATGGAGTCTGGGAAACAAAACGCTGGCACAGCCATACTCTCTCCTGCCCTGTGAATACTCAACAATATACAAAGAGGAACAGCCTGAAATGTATCTACCCTGCCTTGGGAAATTACTGACTCATAGGAAATCCATGCTTTGAAGCCCAGAGATTAGTCAAACAAGACTATTTAGTCTTTACTGTTACTTGTTGCTCTTCCTCACAAAAATAACTGTACAGGTCATGGTGTAGCTGTATACATTAGAACTACCTAGGAGGTGCTGTGGCAAGCTCTTTGTCTTTCATAATGTGATAGCTGGTTGAGTTTACCAGCAATAAGTTTTTGACTATTCAGCTATGAATTCTATTCCTTAATGGAAACTGGAAGAGTTGAAAAAGTAATCTGAAAATTACTTTGGTAATGGTACAACAAACTCTTCCATAACTGTCTGAAGAAAACATTCCTTCATATATTTCAGATGAGACAATTATTGCTGCATGATATCTGCTTATCTCCTTTTAGCATTGGACAAATATTTTTATGCTGATGTTTCCCTACATCCAACAGAAACTCCGATTGTTCACTCTCCTGTCTAGAATATATATATATATTAATTAAGGTACCGTGTACCTTTTCTCCTGTATCTTCCCCCTCCTCCACCCATTCACTGCATATTTTGAGCAAATGTTACCACCTACAGGAGCTTTTGAAGTCCTTCTTTTTCATCCTCCGCCTCATCATTGTCCCACGTGGGCTGGTGGAGTAGAGGCTGCGAGGTAAGGTCCCCATGTTCAGGGAACTCAGGCTGTATGCACTCATGGAGGTAGGAGAGAAGGATGAAGACACCAGAGCTGCTGTAAGAAATCAAACACTTGGCATACAGCACTCAGTCTTCCGTGAAGAGCGCAGCACATGCCTGTAACTCATCAATGAATCAAACATTGTATGTATATGCTGTGTATGATACACAGGAAGGGTTTGTGCATTTCCAGTAACAAAGACATTAAACCACACAGATGACCTTATAAAAAAAATATAGCCAGCATCTCATGAAAACATTAGCTGGAAGCTAACAAAGATAATGTAAATACAAAAAGTACATTCATAGTATACAACTTATTTTAAGTGAAGCATGTTAAATTAAATTTTTCACCACATATCCACAAACCAATGCAGATCAGTATGTCTAGATACATTGATTTTAGAAATGCCTTTTTGTGGTACGTAATTTCTGACAAAAGATTTGTAAGCAGTGCTTTGCATTCAAAAATCATGCTTTATATACACCACTCAAATCTAATAGTCTGCTCATATATAGCAGAAGAGCTGATTCATTCGGAATTTTTAAGCCTTTTCCTGTCTACAAAACCTGCTTTGTTACAGAAAGGAAAAGGTGTAAGATGTCAGAAATAACCTTGGCATGGCTATGAAAAAGTGTAGCATCCATAAAACTAAAAAGATTTTGGAGCCTGAAATGGGAAAAGTATGAGTGAAAGAAGAGAGGAGGGAGGAGAAGGAAGAAGAAGAGGAGGAGAGAGTACGTCAGCAGGAAAAAGTGTGGAACATTACGAAGGCTTTTCTGAGGAGGCACTTTCTGGAATTTCAAGGCTGGCATCCTGCAATGGTCAGGGTGGTAGGTGTAATAATGCTGGTAGGTGAGGAGGCTGCTGTGGCTGTTGGCACACGAATCCCAGGTAAGTTGCCTGTTGCTTCTTTGAACCTTCACTGCTCGCATGAAGGGATGATGGAAAATCAGAAAACAAAAGGACCAGAGAAGAAATAAAAGTAACTGAATTGCACAGACAAAAAAACAGAAGTAAAAGAAAGAAAATAAATTGAAAATAAAATAAAATAAAATAAAATAAAATATAACCTGGTCGTGTCTTCTTATCAGGGGCTTGATAACTTGAGCAGTAGAAGTAATATTTTTTCTCAGAAAAAATGCTTCTTATTGTTTGTGGGTTTTTGCCTTTTTGTATTTGTTTTAAAATAGATGACTACCGAATCAATTTCTAATCTCACTCTGGCATAGGAGCTAAGATTGCAAACTTTCCTAGAAAATGCTAAGTTACTACATATGACCACTAACTGAAGGTTAGAAAGTCTCTGCTTGCATTCATCTACTTTAAAAAGACCAACCAGGTACTATACATAGCACTGCCTAGAATGAAGATGCTTACTTGCCGTTTCAATTTACTGTATTGACATTTTAATTTTGCCACCATCTATTGTTGATATTATGCTATTCTGTGCAGTAAATGACTTCCTCAAGCCAGCAGCTGGAAAACTCTATCCCGAAATCTGGTTAATAAAGAAAAAAGGTCTTATTGATTAGCTGTAAGTGCAATCTAATGTGGGGGTTTTTTTTAAACTTGATTTTCAAAACTTTGAAATTATCCTTCACTGGATGAAATTTGAGACTATATTTGACTGCTGATTCTACATAAGTGGAATCTGGGATATGTCAAAAGCGAAGACCAGTATTTACCAAGGGAATGGGAAATATTTCAGTTGATGTGTCAATCTTAAAGGAAAGTGACTGAAGTCACCCTTGATTAAATATAGTATGTCATCATTAAATTAAGCATGTCCCTATCCTTGCTGAACCATAAAGGAACAGTTCAAACTGGGAACTATTCACTGAATTTTTGTCTTAAAACACCAAGGGATTCACCCATACTACAGAATCATAAAACAGTTTGGGTTGGAAGGGACATTAAATATCATCTAGTTTCCAAACTCAGTGCTGTGGGCAGGGAGACCTTTCACTAGACCAGATTGCTCGAAGTCCCATCCAACCTGGCCATGAACACTTCCAGGAACAGAGCAGCCACAACTTCCCTGGCTAACCTGTTCCAGTGCCTCACCATCCTTACAGTAAAAAACTTCTTTCTAATATCTAATCTAAACCTGCCCTTTTTCATTTTCTATGAAAGAGAAGCTGCCATCTTTGGCCCGTGAGCTGTATTGCCTGTGTCCCTCTGCTATCGGCTATACCCATAATGGCTGCAGACACATATGTCCCCATGCTGGACTTTAAAGGTAGCCCAAAAACGTGACGGTCTAAGCTGGACCCACACCTTGTCTTCATATCTTACTCCATGAGACAAAATAAGGGCAAAAAGGGCAGCCACTGCAGCAAGCACTGTGCCTTGCCAGAAGGAAAACATCCTTTTGTTTTGCTTCATATTATGTGAGTAGTGGTCTGCTAATTGCCTGACTATACCAACCTTCCTCTGACTCAAAAGCAATGCCTGTCACTACAGTGTGAAGTGCACACCAGGGAAGGGAGAGGAAAAGGGGAGCACAGGGACCCACTGTGTCCCTGCAGCCTGGTGGGGTGGTGGGGACCCTGAGGCCCTGGAACTGCCAGGTCTGACCCTGTGCCTTTGACTGGATTTCCCCGGAGCTGTGTCCCTCCCTGAGAGCACCCTGCTGTGCCCTGGCAGGTGTTTCAATCAAAAGAATTAAGTTTTTTTCCCCCCATAACAGATATCAAAGGTGAGGGAGGGGTGCGACACCAGCACTAGGCTGACCTGTGCCCCTGGGGCCCACTGGCACCACCACCCTCAGGGACTTTGGAAGATCTCACATAAGCCAGAAAAGTCCCAGAAACAGCAGCAGCAGCAGCAGCCTGATATGGCCATATGTATCTTACAGACTTATCATGTCTTCTCAGATGAAACCATCTCTTTGATATTATGCACAGACAGCGAGATTTCTGAACTTTAACTATGGTGCAAAAATTAAAATCTGATAAGAACAATGTGGCCAGGTGGATTTTCATTATTTTCAAGCTGCTGTAAGCCTTATTTAATTAAAAAGACTGCTTCCAGCAGGAAATTATCTAGTAGTCTTTGAGACTTTTTTAAAATGTTTTATTTTCATGCTGAGAGCAGAGATAAAAATGTCCTACAAAGTGGGAAGGTACACATATTCAGTTTGCTCAGTTTGTAGAAGGATAATCCCAATTCAACAAAAGTTCTGTAAAAGAAAATCCTATTGTGTGTAACCATGGTAATTCAGTGGTAATTTGAGCTATTTCAACCCAGAGTTGTGTACTGCAAACATAAAACTAGTGGGGCAGCAAGAGAAATGAATGTCAGCAGCACAGTATAAAGGAAAAAAAAAAGCATGAAAAAAATCAGATGATAGTGCTGTTCATTCTATTTTAGGGCTAAAATGTCAATTTATTTTATATACTGACTTTCCTGTCCATTTTAAATTCTAAACATGTTCCCACAAGACCAATAACTGAGCTAACAGATACAGCCCTAATGACTCAGCTTATCCCAGACACATAAAGGGAGATTTTTACTCTCTGCAGCCCTCTAGGCCATACCACACCTGATGAAAGGTTGTTTCCAAGAGGGTACTTGCTTCCATAAAGCATGTTGTATCTTGAATTGGTCATCATATTGGAGTAGCACCACCTGGTGAGGTGCTGGGAAGGGCTGTAAACAGCCTAGTTATTCTGCTTTACTTAAGAAAGCAACTTTATTACCTTAGGGATACTTTTCCCCAAAAGATGCTCTTATATATCATTTGCAGATCACCTTGGCATGATTTTATATCAGCCAGTTCTTAACTCTGGCATAGCAAGGGTATTGCTTTCTCTAAGCATCTACACTGGGTCAAGGTGCCTAGCACATTAAAAGCATCAATCTGTTTTAAATGTTCGTTAACAAACCAACTGCTTCAAGTAATACAGTCATCTACACAAATATTTGGCTCTGGCACTTGTCTTCCCAAAAGGAATACTCTTCAGAAGTTCTTTAACCAGACAGAAATTAATTGTGTGGCATCTTTCCTTCAAAAAAATGAAAGGTCTGTTTGCAATGTACTATCATAACTGAAAAGAATGGAAATATATTGCAAAATTTGGTCTCCATCTCATTTCGCCTATGCAGTATCACTCTTTGCTCCCTTGCCCTTCTGACAGCTTTAAGTAGAAAAGGGAAAGAACTGAATAATGGAAGAACATGGAATCACAAGGGTTACTTTTTGTTCATCTTAGTCTGCGAGAAACTAGTGTCTCCTCAGTCACTAGTTCAATGTTCACCACTCTTGAGAAGCTGACTAGAGCATCACTTATCAAGGGACAGCCTGGATCTGAGAGAGATGTCCAAGAACATTTACCATCACTGACATTTCTAGGCCTCAGAAATTTTGCCTTGGTCTAAAGGAGGCAGAAGTACAGTATCACAGGCTCAGAAAATAATACCACAGGTTCATGCTGCAACACAGTTATCTATTCTCTGTGTATTTGATAACCCTACTTCTTTGATGTCCATCAACATGCAGTGTTTAGACTGAATTTATGAATACTATGAATTAGCCACTTTCTCAGGATAAGTCAGAAGACAAGACAGGCAGCCTCCATCTTCAAATACACAGACATTTCATATATGTTTGATTTGAAAATGGAAAGCCATTCTATGCAAGAATGTTTGTTATGAAATAAATATCACAGTAAAAAAGGTCTGGAATGTAGGGAACTGTTTCCAAACAAACCATTTCCATAAGCACTGACAATGAACCCAAGAAGCAATCTCAGAAGCACTTTGAAGGATGAGGGCAATAAATAATAATGTCATTAAAAAGAGAAAATATGGGGGGGGTTAAGTATTCTAGGGGAGAACAGGTGTTATTAATGAAGTGATCATAACAGATTATCAAGTCGATATGCTGAAAATAAGTTGGCTGTGGTTCTTCTTCCCCACTCTAAATTTAAGCAATTTAGAGATTCATTTACTGAGGTACCTTGCAGCCCCCCCAGTGACTGCAACAGTAGAGTCAACGGGTGCTTTATGTACATTTACAAGTATGCAGACAGTTTCTTAGCAAAACATTTCCCTCTCTAGCCATAGGAATCTTGGAGGGTACATTAAGACCGACAAAACACAGACCTGCTCAGAGACAGCAGAAGCAAAATGTAGGGAGCTGAAACAACATTTACAGACGTAACTGCTGCGATAACTTTCTTGGCCATTCAGCAAGGGCAGGCAAAGTAAAAGAAAGAAAGAGAAAGAGGCATTTGGTGCTACAGATCCTCTTACCGTGCTCTGGGCCTTTCAGTGCTAGCCGTGTCTGGTGATGAGGAAGGATCTCAAGTTTGACATTATCCGCTGCATTAGCCAAAAACTGCGTTGCTTCTGCCAGCGTACAGTACTCCATGCTGGTGCCATCGATGGACAGAATATGGTCTCCTACATGTAATGCACCACATCTATATAAAAGGGGAAAAACTTGGTATGATCAGGGATGCTCTTTGCTTGCAAAGTGAGTTTTTCTGCCTTCAAACTGGTCATGACAACTATCAACGTGTTCTTTTTTTTCGAGAGACATTTGTGTTTTGTAGGCACTGTCACTGGTCAGACTTTATATCTATCAGTACAAACCTTAAAAACAATTCAGTTAATACAATATATGCCAAGACATCACTCACAGAACTGGAATGGGGTAGCTGACTTTAAAAATATGTGTGAATGGCAGCAGGATAAAATGAGAAGAGCTTAAGGAGACTTAAATAACTTGGTCACATATCCCTCACACAAGCACCCAGTTCATCATTTTTTGAGTTATAGTTCAAACATTTATTAGTACAAAAGCTGTAAATGATGATGAAATTATGCAATAGTCAAACAAATAATGAAACCAGGGCTAGCATGGTGACTTGAGGAGTAGGGTGGGAAGGGGGCTATCTGCTAAATCTCGCTGCACTCAAGAGACTGGCTACTGGATGAGTTGAGAAATGCAAACACAGCAGTCAGCATCCCGACGTACCAGTCAAGTGGACAGCTCCTTTAATTGGTTACCCCCTGCGAAATGGGAAAAAACAGAGGGAGAAAATTAAAGCATCCTGCACCATTGAACTGGAGAACACCCCTGGATCAATGGCCGTCACTCTCAAAGTTTCTACTGTAGGGAAAAGCCCACAGAGGAGCTGTAGACTCACTGCTACAAGTGGGTGCTACCAAAAGCACCATTGGCAAAGAGGAGTTACAAGGTAGGGTGACTGGGGACATGCAGGAGGAATTTGCTGCTGAAACGTAACATTCAAAAAAATTTTTAGATAGAGATATGTATACAGGAATATACTGTATATGTATAAAGACACACACACACGCACGCACACACCCCAGAAAAGATCCTATGGCTCTGTTACAGAGGTTCAGAGCACTGGGGAAAAACAATTATCTATATTTTTAATGGTTTAAATGGTTTTATTTAAAGGTAAAAATGAAGTGGAAAAATTACAGCAAAAGAACTTAAAAACACGTAAGTCAGCCTTCCTAATACCTCACTTTTATTCTAAAATACCAATAAAAAATCCAGACATAAGGAGTTCCATTTCACTGTGCTGCAAGAATGAGCGATACATTCTAAAAGAACACTTCAAGGTTGCAGAGCCTCAAAATTTCCTTCCCTTGACAGCTGTTCCATATTGTGGGCTTACTTTAAGAATTCCAGTGCGTTATTTATTTTTTTAAATACTAATCTCTGCCACGATATTACATTTAATAGCCAGAGCAGACCTCTAAAGTCCTGTGTTGCACAGTGCAAGCTGCTGGTCACATATTACATGAGGCTGGCTTATGTTACTGAATATTACATGAATCAGCTAAAGTAAATGGTGTCCTGGAAGTCTTAAACTCGTCAGTATGGAGCAACGATCTGAGAAAGTGCTAATTTTAAGACATGCAACCTTGAGAACATCTGGTTCAGTCATTTTATCAAAAAAGGAATGGGTTCCTTTAAAACCAAACAGAAATAAAATGGATCTATGGACCTGCAGTGTCAGCCCTCTGTCACACTCACCTGTCTGCAATACTCGCAGATTTGATTTTGTCTATGACAATGACCTGTTTGTTGCAGCACATCGAGGTAGTTAGTGCAACCCCAAGAGCAGCACCAGGAGTTTTGGCAACTTCAACTAGCAGTGGTCCAGATGCTGTTGCTACTGAATCTGTTCAAATTAGACAACAAAAGATCAGTATTATACCAATGTGGTATTGATGCCATTTTCATATTTTCCCCACACAAAATCTCCATGACTATTTTATTTCCCTAACCAGATACCATGCCACTTCATGAAATTCTGGAATAGCATCAGTTAATCAGCTCTTAATGTTGAAAGTTATAAAAGCAAGACAAAGTTTGTGACTCTGGGATGTCCAAAAGTATCTGAGTGTATTAGAATCAGAGAGGGACCAGATGAGGGAACCAAGATGTTTTAGCAAATCATTCTCTTGAACAACTGAAGCTAAAAATTACCTGGAATATAAAACAGGAATGCTGCAAAACTAGAATTAATTTAAAAAAGTAGAAAATTATGTGGAAAAAAAAAGAGTAACTGAATAGGTTAGAGAAGGACGCTGAATTAAATTTCACAAAAGAAGGTGAAGGGCTGTGGACAGAAGCTATAATAATCAAATGAAGAAGGTGAAGAAAAGGTCTTTGAGAAATCCCTCACAAAAAGAAAGGATAATTTAGGAGAAAATGGTGAAGGTGCAGGAGGCATGACAAAGGACAGCTTAGGAGAAAATGGTGAAAGCGCAGGAGGCATGACAGCTAGAAGTAGTAGGAGTTAAAGCAAAATATATGTAAGGAGGTTCAGAAGATTCTTGTAACATCCTATCACTTGATAAAATACTGCCTTGCAGTAAATGACCAACACTGTAAAAGAGAAAGCAGAAAAATAGGAGGGAGCAACAGTCATGACTGCTGACTGTGATGAGAAAGCATACCCAAGAGAGACAAGTGCTAGACAGAACCAAGCAAAAAGACAGCAGGCTTCTTCCTGAATGCCAAAACAAAGCAGGCAGTGATCAAGGTGAAGTGCATTCTGCACTTCAGCACTGGCTGGGATCTCCTACTAACCAATAACCATGGATCAACAACTGATCTCAGTGGAGTAATATACAGTAAGAGGAGGTGTCCTTTAAGGATATAAAAAGACTGAGACAAATAAAGTGGTATCAGAAGCCTCTGGAAGTCTTTACAATCAGAATAAGGAAAAACTGAATAAACAAAGACTTACATTGGAACAAAGTTACCAAATGTCCTGCCAGCAAACAAGAGAGGTTCGTATTCACAGCGTACTGGAGCTAGCTCTGAGGATACAAAGACAACATTCAACTATGATGTCTCAAAAGTCACTGAGATTGAAGATGTAAAAGAACTGCAGCTGGGCTTCCAAGTATGGAGCAGAGGACAGATATAAGATACAGCACTCAGTCGTAAATATACTACTGACACAGAAGAGACTGTGAAACAGTCTAGCAAGAAATTGAATGATACAAGAAATTGAATGAGTGATTAACACTCCGCTAAGGCGCTCTTCCTTGTTACAGAGTAATGTAGGTAAACTGCATATAGAAATGAAGTGAAAAACGGTGCTTGGATGGAATTAACAGGCAATTCCAGAACAGTATCAGCTAATTATTGGGGAACTCCCTTTTCCCCCACAACCGGAATTAATTTTTATATTCCTAGTGAGGTTTTTTGTCAAGTTACAAACCTGAGGGTTTTGAAGGGGCAATTCAGTACTTTTGAAAGTGCCCATTAAATCTGAGTGATTACATTTTAAACTCAACTAGGACTGATTTTTTAAAAGCTGAAGTTTCACAGACATTACCGAAATAAGCTGTTCCAAAAACTTAACTTATCTTTAAATTCAGAGCCAAAAGAAGAGAGTCCACCCTACAGCATTTCTGCCTGGAGCTTCAAGCACTAAGTAGCTTTAAAGCTGGGTCAACAGCCCTCAGCAGCAACCTGTCTTTCTCTAGTAACTAATAAGTAGTTTATCACAATCAAACTCATGTCTTAGATGTCTTGGTTAGGGGTCTAAGTGTCTAAGTAAGGCAGGATGCATGCAGTGACTTGCGTACAGCCAAATAAGCATGTGCAGCCAAGCAGAATTTAAGTATTCCCTATTCCCATTCCTGCACTGAGAAACAATTATTTTCGTCTTGAACATTCCAGTGGTTTCTGGAGCTACCAACAAGTTTCGCATTTAGAAACATATGGGAAGAAGATTCAAACAGTGTTTGCCATCAGTACCTTGACAAAGGTTTTAACTCACATTGATCCACAAAATGGCAAAGCCCAACTTGTTACTGGCCTATCCTACGTTCTTTCTGCAATGGTTTCCTCAAGGAGAGGAAACTAAATCTGTTGAGAATGTGTAAATCTTTCAAGATGCTGGTCCTTTTTCTAGTTACTTGAGAAACATACGATCAGCTTATGCCCTAGTGTAATTTCCCAGGTGCCTGTTGAAATGCAGGGGGAAAGCAAACCGAGGCAGACAGGTTGAATAAAGAAGATAACTACATTAGAGGAATCAGAAGGGAAGAAATGGAGTGTGTCTAACTGTGGAAAATAAGGACAAGGAAGAGGAATCAGAGGGCAATAATCAAGCACACATTCCCTGACAGAGAAGGATTAGTTTTTCATGTTACAGTAAAGCATGGATATGAAAAATGAATCATACTGGTATAAATTATTCATGTGTGAAGATGTTTCAGTCATTAAGATATTTACACCATGACTGAAGCACTTACACAGTATGTTGATTTATTGACTGTGTAATCACATAAGATACACTGATGAACACTGGCATGAAAGACACTCTAGATTTTTGATTTTGTTAATAATTTTTCTCACTTTAGAGCACTGCATCTCAATCAGTACGAGAGGCCTGATTAAAACCTCCCAGAGGAAGCAGCATTGCTTTCTGCATGCTAATACATTTCTTCTGCTAGAAAGCACTACACTTTTTTTAATTGACAGCTTAAATCACAGGCAACAAGGGTTTTTATTCTGAATATACTATTATGATGTGTAAATATACTATACAATACAGAAAAAGTTTTGGATAAAAAAAGCAGTGTTACTACCCCCCTTCACCTTAAAAGATTTCACAAATCATTGTGAAAGTTGAAAATCTGTATTTTTAACTTGATAAAGTGATCACATTTTACATGTGTTTCTTTATCTCCTTCTAAATGTATGGATCTGTTAATCCTTAACCTGTTCTCAGATCAACAGCTGGTGTATGGCGGAGGACAAAAAACCTCTTTAGGATTCCCACAGTGGGGAAGCCAAAAAGTGAGCTGCTCATATTATGCAGCAGAGGATCTACATGTGAAACAGTACCTATAAATGCTCTAAAAGGGGAAAAAAGCCTCAGTCACAGCTCGCAATCAATAATGACACTATATCCGCAAGAAACCAAACTTTTTTAGTCAATGATACTTCTTTTTTTTTTTTTTTCTTTTTCCCAAAGCTGACCTCTAAGCTGGGAAGTACTGCTATTGAGCTTGTTCCTGAAGGAACATTGAACTCTGTTGCTATCTCTGTGAAACTCTGCAGCTTCTCACTTCTCTAACTAGAAGATCTGGGGTGCTTTTTTATTTTTTCAAAGTCATGGCAACACAAGATACAAATCATGTTCTTGAGCAATTTTAAAGAACTAGACACAGAGGAAGGATGTCAAAACAGATTTTGACCCCAAAGAGCCAGCTGAAACAGTTGAAAAGCACAGCTTCAGAAGACTGCCATTGATCCGCCTGGATGCTGCTGTATCTTATAACAGTGATGCGACAAGTAAGTGAATACCTTACTATCACACTAATTTTCCTTTCGCCAAGCTTTTTCCCTATTAGGTGTTCACAGACTAACGAGTTTTTCACCTTAGAATTGTATATATAGCAGGTCCA
The DNA here is from genome assembly GCA_013396775.1 of Cephalopterus ornatus. Classification (NCBI taxonomy): domain Eukaryota; kingdom Metazoa; phylum Chordata; class Aves; order Passeriformes; family Cotingidae; genus Cephalopterus; species Cephalopterus ornatus. The sequence goes on along the minus strand of VZRE01007728.1, from coordinate 12,758 downwards.
TGTAGCCTTCTCTGTTGTGATTCTCTGACTGAAAGCAGGTAAAAAAAACCAAACAGCAAGGTGCTAGTTCAGATCAGTAGTTCCTCAAATCCTGTAGTTCTTGCAATGCAAAGTTTTAATGCTTTTCTAGCAATGCCTTCACAGATCTAAATGTGTCTGCTAAAACTAGAAGACATATTTCACAGAAATATTTTCTGTTGGCCAGAAAAGTGTGCTCTCCCATCTCCCTCACATCTTTTTTTGTTCCCTTCATACAAAATCTTTGCACCCTACAGATAGCAAGGATGGTTGGACAGTTCAACTTGATGATCTTAAGAGGTCTTTTCCAACTGTAATGATTCTATAATACTAACTAGATCAATCTCTCCCTCACGTAGGAGCTTCTTTTTCTTCATTCAGTTCTTGTCAGCTGACCAGAATCTTTATCTTCTTTCTCCTTTTCTGTAACCCTAATTTTTATACCCAGTACCTCTGTGCCTCATGCTCAGATCAGTGGATCACAGAAGTATATTTTAGTGAAGTTAAGGAAGATTGTTGAGAACTGGAAAAAAAGTCAGAGATCTCTGACACTCTCCCCTTTAAAAGCAAAAAGTTGGAACATTTACAGCAAATCAATTGTAAGAAATCAGTTTAAATTCCCCCCTCACTCCCAAATGACCTAGACTATACTCTTCATTTCATCTGCTCTCTCTGCGCTCTTGTTTGAATTCACAAAACTCAAAGATTCTTTTCCAGTACCCGCTCAGCAATTGTGTATGCGACAGCTCCAATATACAAGGGACAGTCACTGACTGTTCCCCAAGGAACCTGTTGACTAAACTCCCTTAGGAGGACACTTGCAAATCCTTAAATGTATACATAAAAAAATACACTACCATCTTCTTGAACTTGCTTTCTTTAACAAAAAGCCAACAGAATGTGGAGGGTATGTGTGTGTGTTTACGTATATGAGCCAGTGTGCGTTACAAAAAGGGTCCAAAACAAAACACTCCAGTGCAGTCAGCTCTTACTGCAAAAATGTTAAGACAACCAACGTGTCACTGTCAGCACTAAGTGCACAAGTGGAAGGTACTTAGAAACTGCAGTGGTGAGCCTGGTGTGTAAGGCACAGAGTAGGATGACAATAGTCCCAGCTTCTGTAGCCAGATCTCTTCCTTTATTTGGCTTATCTCCATCTCAGTTCACAATAACATACAATGTTGGTAGCCCAGAGAACTTGTAGAGAGTTTTTAAGAAATCAAGGTGCTTGGTTTTTTCCCCTGTCTTATCTGTAAGAAAAAATAAGATGTTCTTTTACACATATATATCTATCTAGCAGGTTACCCAGAGAAGTTGTAGATGCCCCATCCCTGGAAGTGTTCAAGATCAGGTTGGATGGGGCTCTGAGCTAGTGGAAGGTCTAGTGGAAGGTGTCTATGCCCATGGCACAGGGACTGGAACTAGGTGATCTTTAAGATGCTTTTCAACCTAAACCATTCTATGATTGACAAAATAGTTGATGGTGGGGAATGCACAGTAGATGTGGTTATGCCAATCCATTCAGAATCAGAGCGTTAGGGATTAGCATCCCTGTTTTCTGTATTAAGTAGCAAGGGTTGAAATATTAAAAGCTTTTTCCGTTTTATAACAGAAATTGATCAAAACTTCAGGTGTCAGGCATACCACAGATTTATCCTCATGAGTTTGGAGTTTGCCATTCCTTTGGGAAGCTAGATTGCTGAAACGCAAAAATACGAGCTGATACATATCTTACTGGGCACTTGGAATCCACAGCCAGTTGTACAAACTTGAGACGAGGTAACCAACCCAAAGAACCATCAGGATTTCCAACAGAGTTGATGAATTTTATACTTGTCAGCTGACAGTGGAGCAACATAAAAGCACACAGGGACTCTGCATGAATTCACATCCACATTTCTTCATTAACCCACAGACTATTCATTACTGTCAACACTTAATGAATCTTGTCATCCTCTGTGTGGTTTCCTTATTGTATTCTTAAGAACTATTTCTTTTACATGAACACCAGCCCAGAAAGAACATTTTCTTTGATGTCCATTAAAACACTCTCTGTAAGATTGATACACTTAGAGTTGTCGCAATCACTGGAATAGTGAGACTCATAATCCTCTATCATACCATGGCCCCACTATTCCCCTTCTCACATTTCCCTGAGACTGCCATAGAAATAGACAGTCAACCTCTTTCAATTGTCTGCCTTTTCCATGATCTCTTAGCAAAACAAGAGCCACAACCAGAAATGCATGTGCAAGAGAAAGATCTGCTGGGAGCGAAGAAGCTTTTCTCTACCTTTCTCCTTTCTTTGTGCTTCAATCCACTAACACCCTTCTTCTTCTTTCTCCAGGTTTCATCAGCTCCCAGATGAAAAGAGATGAAAAAAATCACACTTCAGGCCTTGTTCTTTAGCTATATCCTAAAACACTTAGATTATCTTGCTAACATTTTAAATTTGCTTTGTAGAGGCATTTTCATTCCCTCATTTTTAACAGCAACTAGATGACTAGCCAAGTCTCTTACAGAGAGCTGACTGATGGTTATTTAAATACTAATTTTTCATGGGGGTTGGGGGTGAGGGGATGGGACCTTGCATATTTATGTATTATCATTTCCTTGTACTGCAAAGATAATTTGATCTCCATTTATCAAAGAAAGGATATAATTACGTATTTTTAAAGATGATCTAATTAAGAAATTGAGATTGGGATCATGGGTTAATGGTTTCAAGAAGAAAAGTAGCAGCAAGGAAGAGAGGCAGGAATAAGACTTCTGCAATGTTTAAAGGGCACAGGAACAACATTCAAGATGCCCTACTGCTGGGTAGCACCATTATCACTCATTCAGAGTAATATTATTTCATTCCTCATACTTTTGTGACTGTAAAGGTCATAAATGAAACACTCACAGGGCACTGATGCACAGTACTAGCTTTGGTATTCTGTTCTACTAATATTCCATAATGTTTGCACCCCGGCTTTGTTCATGCTTCATTTAGCAGAGTAACCTTTTATTCATATCAGAACTTATGGGAAAAATAGAACTGATGACAGCTAGCAAGCTTTAGAAAGGATTTTTGAAACGCTCTGATCCTGTTGGAGTGAGTCCAGTGAAGGGCCATGAAGATGCTCAGCATCTCTATCATGCTGTAGCATTTCTCCTGTGAGGACAGGCTGAGAGAGTTGGGGTTGTTCAGCCTGGAGAAGAGCAGGCTCTGGGAAGACCTCAGACCTCATTGCGGCCTTTCAGTAGTTAAAGGAAGATTATACAAAAGATGGAGAGTGATTTTTTACATGGGCAGACAGTGATAGGACAAGGGAGAACAGTTTTAAACTAAAAGACAGGAGCTTTAGTTCAGATGTTAGGAGGAAATTCTTTACCAGAGGGTGGTGAGGCACAGGTAGAGGTCGCCTAGAGAAGCTGTGGATGCCCCATCCCTGGAAGTGTTCAAAGCCAGGCTGGACGGGNATCCCTGGAAGTGTTCAAAGCCAGGCTGGACGGGGCCCTAGGCAACGTGATCTGGTGGGTGGTAACCCTGCCCACAGCAGAGGGGTTGGAACCAAATGATGTTTAAGGTCTGTTCCAACCCAAACCATTCTATGATTCTATGAAATGGAGTAAGCTGGCAATATATTGCAAGCAATATTTGGGGAGAAAGATGGCATTTTCTTTAATAACAAAACATCTAAAAATTAAATATTGTTCTTGTTCAAAGAGTCAGCGGCAGTCTCCAAGGCCTGACTTATAAGCTACCATAAAATATGTGTGCTCCTTGTGTTCCTTTGATTATGGAGTACCGTGTGTTTCAGGTAGGCTGCAGAATGAGCAACAGTTGTTCTAATTTTACCATCTGAACTAGAATTAGAGGGGTAAAAATAGTACTAAAACAAAAATAAAAGAGTGTATTTTCCCTTATTGCCAGTAACAGCACAGCACTGGAGCTGCTGGGCTAATAACCAAATGACAGATCATAGAGTTCACAGAAAAAAACCATAAAATTGCTGCTAAGGAAAAAAGCCTCCAATGGCATTTTAAACCATCTTACTTTTAGAATAATCAAATTTCAAAAATGATAAACAGGAATAATTCCAAGAGGATGATAGCACCATGAGTGATAGTGAAATCAGAGGGACGTCTCAGCCTCAGAATGGAAAACAGAGACACTATTCTCTAAACGAATGTGCTGCCTCTCTCCTCTCCTATACACAAGCAATTTAATACTCTTGCCAACAGACTAACACAGTCTTTTCCTTTTCTTCTTGTAGCCTAATTTCTGAAGTTCATTTATATGCCTTTAATTCAGCCAAGTTCTTCAAATCAAAAGCTTAGGAGCTTCCTTTACCCACTT
>VZRE01007725.1:49107-69785 GCA_013396775.1 Cephalopterus ornatus | reverse complement strand
AGCTATTAGAGAATGTCCAAAGGAGGTCAGTGAAGATGATGAAGGGACTGGAGGAGAAGCCATTTGAGGAGTGGCTGAGGGCACTTGGTCTGTTCAGCCTGGAGAAGAAGAGATTGAAACGAGACCTCATTGCAGCCTGCATCTTCCTCATGAGGGGAAGTGGAGAGGCAGGTACTGATCTCTCCTCTCTGGTGTCGAGTGACTGGACTTGAGGCAATGGCCTGTATCTAGGGAGATTTAGGTTAGATATTAGGAGAAGGTTTTTTACCCAGAGGGTGTTCGTGCAGTGGAACAGGCTCCCCAAGGAAGCAGTGAGAGCATGAAGCCTGACAGAGTTCAAGAAACATTGGGACAATACTCTTGGTATTGTCATGGTGGGATTCTTGGTGGTGTCCTATACAATGCTAGGAGCTGGACTTTGATGATCCTTGTGGGTCACTTTCAACTCAGGATATTCTATCTTTCTATAAGTTTAAAGAAATGTTATAAGGTAATGTTAAAAAGAGAACATATTTATGTTTTGAGTTTTATATTTATGAGCTGAATATTTAAACTCTTAAGTATGCAGTATGCATATCTTTTCTATTGTTTATTCTTCATGGTGATAATACATTTTTTGAACTAAATACAGAAAGATGGTACAATTAAACTTGGTTCTCTGTTTTCAGTGAAATATCTTTCTCTGACCTTGTATTCAGAGGGAAAATAGAATATAAAAAAGGCCACATAGACATGTTGTCAGTTGACTTTTAAATTGTTGAAAAATAGAAATAATGCATGATTTAACATTTAAAAACACAGAAAGCTTATTAGCTAGTTTTGATGCTGGTCTGCTCATAGATTTGGAGCATTACCACATGTCCAGAACTTGCAATGCAGCATCATTACAGAAATTCCTAGCTCAGCACCAAGCAGACTCCTCAGCAAAATAACACACTGATATACTAGTTTAGCCCCTGTACTGCAGTATTATGATACTATTTCTGCCTGTCAGCAGGTTAATTAGCGTGGGAATGGCAGAGTGCTTTTAGTTTTCATCTCTGAAATTACTTTGTTCAAAGCTGGTTTGGCTATTTCTGTGCACTGCTTTCATGTATCCTTAATACCGTTGTTTTCATGTTTTCTCATCTATAATTTGAGCTCAATTCCAATCATCAGGAAAACATTTGGGTCTAGAAATTTTTAAAGGATTCTATAGATTATATATAGTCTGTCTCCACCCTTTGGACATTTTTGGGAACATCAAGTGTCAGTTGGGCAATGTTTCTGCTGACCTGTGGAGATTCTTTAAAAGAATCTCATTAGAAATTTTTCCCTTCATAAACCCTGTTGAAAATTTGGTATCCAGAAATTTCTAGGTTCTGTTTACATTGTTATGTAGCCTCATGAATGCATTTAATGATTTGTTTTCATTTTTCCTGAATGAAGGCCCTAATTTATAAGATATTTATTATTAAATATGAAATATAAGATTAATTATTAACATTTAAATGATATTATAGCTGAGAGTAGACAGGGTTTTACATTTCTCTGTGAATTTAATTTTGTTCTCAGTGTCTAGTGAAACTTTCCACATGCATATTTGTAGAAACCTGCTTACTTTGGTTCTCCAGTAATTAAGAAAACAGTAATTTTTCCGTCAACAACCCAAACTGTATAAATCTATAAATCAGTGATTTTTAAACTTATGACCATATTTAGATGAAACAATAAATGAACTAAGGCAGGTCTATTACTAGACTTCTTTAGTGATACAGACATAATTTCATAGGTAATACACTGATAATGAGGATCAGTGCTTAGACTAGCAAATAGCCATATGATTAATTTAGATAATAGATACATAATAATGTTTAGCATGGAATAGAAGTATTGAGGTTAAGGTGATTAAGGATGGTGAGGCACTGGAACAAGTTGCCCAGAGAAGCTGTGGATGCCCCATCCCTGGAAGTGTTCCAGGCAAGGTTGGATGGGGCTTTGAGCATCCTGCGCTAGATGCTGAGTGATTGGAACTAGATGATCTTTAAGATCGCTTCCAGCCCAAACCATTCAATGATTCTGTGATTAGATGTTGACACTTTTAGTATATTAAAAGTTGGGAAAGGACATTAGTATCCTGGACAGATTAAATAGTTACTAGATGGTAATATTGATTTGTATTTTTCCCAAGAAGAAAATTTGGGAAGCTTAAGATGTGAATATACACTTATAAACCTAGCAAATGAGTATATTGTGGCACCTATTTATTGTTTAGGTAACATCTGTGTTCATTCCAAATGAAATTACAGTTTCTAGGAGGCTAGTCAATGCTACTTATTTGTTTCTCACAAATATTTGTCCTTTTTTCATCTTTGTAGCCCAAATTGTATTCTCAAAGACAAGAGATCTTATTTATTTCAGGATTATACAAACAGATATGAATCCCAACACAATGGTTAGGAGATTAATCTGCAAAGTGTTCTAAAAGATGGTGAATTTGCCAATATCACTAATTTAGGAACAGCTACAAGTGTACTGGGATATCAGGTGGAATTCAAGACCATTTTGACAAACTGGGAGAATGTCTCTTCCCTCAAGGGATCTCGAGGAAGCCTTAACTACCAGAAAAGACTGAACATCTTGAAGATGTTTAGCTTAGAGATAAGTAGACTGGGGTGTAAGGGATGACAGTCGTCAAATACTGCAAAGACTCCTGCTAAGGAGTAATACTGTGTTCTTCTTTTCCATAAGATTGAACAGCAAGAATTAAGACTTTAATAGAAGAACTAAACATTTTTTTTTTCCTAACAATAAAAAATCCGTGACGATAAATCTGTAAGGATCAGATAGAAAGATGTCACAATGATGAAGATATAGGATATGCTGTACTGGAGTAGTCTTAATGTTGTGATTCTGAGCAAAGTACTCTCTATGCAAATGAAGATTATTTATTTTCCTCTATCATGGTATGTGAAGAAGTGAACACTGAGTAGTGAAATCCGGTCCTACTTGCATTCTCCATCTCTCTCTTACAGCTTATCTGTCAGCTCTATTGTTGGTTCACTTGGAATTCTTCTATGTAGTGCAGTGAGAAGCTGTGCAGATGAAGTTTAAGAAACATTCCTCTTAGCTGATATCATCAGTTATATGTGGTATATTTGAAAGCATGCCCAGTGATACAATGACAAACTAATTTTGAGAATTGTATTGTCACATGCAGGTACTTGGTTTTGGCAGTGAAAATTTTTCTCTTTCAAAAACTGTGAAGCTTCAGAGCTGTTAATTCCTGAAACACTTGTACAGAGCTTGGTGAGCTTTAGGAATTAGAACTTGTTTTTGTTAAAGTAGCAGGGAAGGTAATGGTAAGTTAATTCAGTATTTCAGGTAACAACGTGGTTTGATTGCTTTGAAAATGTCTGGCATGATGCGTCTAAGTATTTAGTTTTCTTGTCATCTTGTGTTTATTGAATGTACTGAGCGTGGGTTGCTCTAGGGTAAAACACCAGATGTCTTGAATTTCTGTTACTTGTAACTTGCCATCGTGAAAATGGATATGCTTTTGTTCAGTGTGTGAAAATTTTCACCTCAACTTGACATGTTGGTTTTTTTACTGCAGTCATTTTGTTACCTGTCACAAGTGAGATTTTTCCCACCTCTGGGCTCTTCAGCATCCATATTTATATCATAGGGAATAGGATGGTGTTCTTTCTAATATTCACCAGAATGCCTACTCTGAACATCTTGGATTTCACAGGAGCATTCCAAACAGGGAATTAAACAAAAGAAAAGAGAAATCCCTGAAACTTCAGTTTCATAAATCGATTTACTATGCAAAAATTCTCATATTGTGTTGAATCCTAGGGACGTTAGTGCATCCTGCTCATGTACCTTTCTGAAACAACACATTTTTGGTTTCGGTGTACTTGGAATCAGAGAGATTTAAGTAATTGCTAACATGGTAAGATACTCTACTAGCTGTAAAGGTAGTTTGAAAAACATGTAGAAATTGCCAGCTACTGTTAGTAAAGGGAAGCCATTTCAGCGAGAAATTAATTCAAAGAATGCTTCTTCTGAGTATGTCAGAAGAATCTTCTCTTAACTCTCAGTAATTCTCCACCTGTGTTGGGTTGGTTCCCTCACCCCTTAACATTGTAAACATATTCTTATTAATACCTTGATTTTTAATAGGGCGCATAAGGTAAAGTGCAAGATTGTGCCTGGTAGAAACATATTTTGAATGTGTCTGTCAATAAAGTGGATCTATCCTAAAGTACTGTAAGTTAATTTAGAGGAGAAAGACATATAAAGGAAAAATGCAGCCATTATACAGGCCTATACTGGAACTAAGCGTCAAGAGGGCAGGGGATAAGGCTGTCATAATAAATAACTAAAAATAAACTTAGAAATTATCAAGATTATCAACCAAGAAGGATGCATGGGCTTCTTTTTCAAGGTTAGCCTAAAATGCAAGCTGTAATGCATTAAGTCTTTCAGTCAAGCATTAGTTTCTACCAGGTCTTTGCCAAGACTTACTGTCTTAGACACAAGACAAGAGCCCAGGCCTCAGCCTGTGTATCGGTCTAGGGATATGTGGAGAGTTAGCCTGGCTAAGAACCATGCACCAACCACAGTCGCACTTCCTTTCCTCTGTGAGATGGGAGGAGAAACTAGGTTGAGGAAAATTAGAAGCTGAGTTAAAGACAGAGAGATCACTTAATTACTTGCACAGGCAAAGCAATCTTGACTCGGGGACAATAGATTCAGATAGTGGGAAACAAGAAGACAAATGTTAACACATTGCATTCCTCTTTTCTCAGGCTTAACTTTACTCTTTCACTCCCAACACCTCTATCCATTCCTTAACATGGCACAAGAGATAGGGTCGGGTATGGAGAAAGGGGGCTGTACTCTGTACTTGGAAGTTTCTCTCTCCTGCTCCTCCTCATATGCTTCCCCTGCTCCAGGGTAGGTTACTTCAGGAAACAAATCTACCCCACTATTGTCTGCTCTATGAACTGCAGGAGAATCTCTGCTCCATAATGGAGCACCTCTTCCCTTTCTTTTATCTCTGACCTGCTGTTTCTGGCTATTTTTACCCCAGTTCTCCTCCTCTGTCTGTATATCATTTTTCTGATGTTTTAAATACACTTTCACAGAGGTGCCACATCTTGGCCCTGTGATGGGTTCATTGGAGCCAGCCGGAATTGGCTGAGTCCAGCACAGAGTGGCCCCACCCTCTTCTCACAGAGTTATCCACCACCAGCACGAAAACCTTGCTGTTTGTACCTAATACAGGATGCAACTACTGTCGCCATTTAGAGAAATCCAGCTACCAGCTCATGGTATTTACGTGAGTACTGTTATTTCTGGAAATTATGATCTCACCAAGGGATAAGGACGTGGACTATTCAGGCAAACAAGAGGTTCAAGTATATTTATATATGCTGTCACTAATGGTCTGTTTTGTTTGTGTATCTGGGTAGCTGTACACATGTAATGAAAATTGGACTTTTCCTTATGACAGTAATTTCAGTCTTTAGTATTGAATATAACTCAGGATTTTAGAGTTACATACCTATCAGACCAGAATGAATCTTCACCTTACTGTTCTGCTTATTCTCATTTGTGCAGCTGGCCAAGTGCAAGCTGTTTTTCCAGAGAGTGCAAGTCTCCCAAGGGTTTTCTGATCTGCTTCTTAGAAAACCACCACTACAACACTGCCTGATCATTTCTCAAGCAATACAAGACTGCAGAGCTCTTGTGCTGGAAGAATAAAAGGAACAAATGGAAACGCATTATTGATTATCTAGCCTCCTTCTGACAGTGCTTAACTTCTGATTTGGCCCGTGTATTAACCACTTCTGCGATGCCAAAACTGGTTTGTAAAGTTAAAAAAAAAAAAAGAAAAGTAAAAATGCCTCTGATCCATTCTTGGACTTACATCACTTCTTCTAGAGGTATATGGGTGAGCAGTAGGATGCTATTCTGCAGTGTTGAGATATACCACTGCTGCATTTTGCCCAGATTCTTTCAATGGTGGGAACCTTCCTCAGTGGCATACAGCTGCAGCAGAAGTGTCAGGACTCCAGGTTAGGCGAGCACTGTCCATATGTTAACTGAATGTTGTTTCCCTTCTATGATGTAGCACAACTGAACCTCAGCATACTGTACACACAGCACACCGCGCTGCGTCAGTCTAGGTCAGGTCGTTCTCTGATCAGTTCAAATGAAAATTGTCAAAGCCTCTAACACAAGATTTTCTTTTTTATGTGTTCCATTCTTTGTGGAAAATGGTGTGATTCGGAGTCCAGGGGCCAACCAACTACTGAGCTTTATGCCATGTTTTTTCCCCCTTGTAAAAGAAGATAAAAGGCTTCTTTTCCACTAATAGGTTGCAGTAGTCCTGTAAATTGCATTCCTGTAATTATGCCTGAAAATATACCTCTGAAGAAGAAATGTGAAATATTTCTGTGACAGAAGACCTTGTTCTTTATATGCCCTGAGTGAAGAAAGCTGAGTAACATCTAATAACTTGCAGTATTTTTAAAGCTTTCTTCTTAGTTTCTTTTTTCTCTTTTTCTTTTTTTCTCCAGAGGGATTACAATAAAGCACACAAGTTTGAACCGTGTAGAAATAGTGCAGAATTTGACCTGAGGTAAATTGACCTACCTCTGTGGCCATACGCAGTGGAGGTGTATTTGAGTAGTGTTTCTTTCAGGAATGACTACTCAGAAAGACATTAAACTTAGAAGGATCTTGAAAAAGAATATATGATACCATAGTCAATAAAAACTTAGTTTCAAAGATATCAAGTGGTAAGTAAGGTTGGACTGAGAATTCTGGATTTGGCCTCTCTGTGCTGCTCCAAGATGGAAAGACAACTGTACCACAGGTGAGTTGTTATTGTTACCACTCATTCAATGTTTGGAAGCAATGGAATGATAGTCACATGTACAGGTGATGAAGCCTCACTTTGTTTACAGATGTGGTGGATGGAAAGGAGAGAGAGAGAGAGTGAGAATAAAACAGTAAACATTACTTCATTCTTAACTGAAGGACTTAGGCGGTTTCTGTCTTGCTATTACCTTGCCATTACCTGGATCATTGCTAGTTTTCTGTAAATATTAGCTGCTGGAGTTAGTTGTTAAACTCAACAGTGGTACTTGTGCTAAGCAAGGAGCTATGGGAATTTAATTTTGTCATCTGAAGTGAAATGAAACTGTGTTGTAGAGAAGAATGATTATTCTTAATAATGTGCTGCATCACAAATACCCACATAATGGATAATTTATTAGGTGCACAGCCCTCTGGAAACAATCATTATCTAATGGCATAAAATACTACAGTAGCTATGTTTTGCCAACACTTACCTAGCTGATAGTAATTTGGGGATTTAAAACTGTACTAATGTTTGCTGCCATGTTAATAGAGTGGTGCCGATAAGGCCAGGAAACTATCAATATATATTGAAGAGTGACTGTAAGTAAACTAATAATGGTAACTGGATTTGTCGCCAAGCAAGGAAAACAAATAAGTTCTTTTGACTGATTTAAAGGTATGATCAAACTGTTGCTGAATGTTTCTCGAATTGAGCTAATTGATGCAAAATAGACCAATCACAAATGCAGCGAATGGGGGAGATAGAATGATTAGTGCATGAGTAGAATGTGTGGTCTTTGAAGAATGTTATTTCCTGAAAAATCGGTTGAACTATACGAAAAACACATAAAACATGAAAAATAGACTAATCCCTATTAATACTGTAAATAAAAGAGATTATGAATATTTTATAATTTTTTCCTGCTGACAAAATGCTATAAGAAAACAAGAGGAAGGGGCTAAAAGGAGACGCTACAATTTCTAAAAAGTTGTAGTGGAAATAAATAGCTGTATTAGTGTTAATATAGGACATTAACCCCAGTATGTAGAACCTCCCAGTGGAGTTTAATGTACAGAACGTACAGGTTCTTTTTCCTCTTCTTTTTCTTATAAAAATGAAGATTCATCCAGTTTTTAGATAACCACTAGCCCTACTATAATCCCCTCAAAAAAGGATTATATTTTCACCAGTCATTACAGTATCTTTACAGAGTCGCTATACCATTAAATCCATGCAGTGATTCAACATTAAGTTACTGTGCCACAGTAGTAAAAGAAAACAGTTATAGGTTTTTTACTCCATTTTCCCAAAATGCTGTATCTAGTTTGCACGCCCATTCAGGAAAAATGTCCCAAATGGTTAGATATGAAAATGGTAAAGGAAAAATAAGCAGAAAAAAGGCTTATCCTCTCAGTATCCAGCATCCTCTTCCTTTGAGTCCTTATCGGCTTTCACCTTACCTGAGCTGCTTAGCTTTAAAGCAGAAGCCTGGTCACCTAAAGACATGACATGCTTCTTACTGTGAAACAGTCTGTATGCAGTTTAGCCAGGCATAGTACATCCTCTGTCAGAACTGCTTAAAAATCAAAGAGGCTCTACCAATCCTTTAGCACATTCTTGAATATAATGGATATCACATCATGTAGATTGAGGAATTGCAGGGCTATATAGGACATTGGGGGCAAATAATTTATTAATAGCACATTCCTCTCTTGACCCAGATGAGATAAACACTTTGACTGCATGTTTAAATATGTTCTCTTTAATTATTTTGGAAACACACAGTTGGGGATTTTTTGTGTGGAAATAAGTGTTCTGCTACCAATTTCAAAGGAAGCCTTACCTTGTTCAACTATCTTTGAACACTGAACTGGGAACTTTGCATTTGTTAAGCATTAGATTCTGTCTATCAACTAAAAAGTAGCTAATTGGTAGGGGTAGATATTTTTTCTTGGCTGTGTTTTCTGTGAATATATTTCTTATTTGGCTCTTGAAGCTTCAGAGAAATGGAATGGAATTGTTTTAGCTGAGAGAACCTCCACTTAGGTTTACAGGAAAATTTCTGTTGCCACAGCTTTGCATCAAAATGTTTTACAGTATTGTAAGACAGCAGCGACTCTAACTAAGAGATATTATAATGTATCATATTCAGGATTTCTGGGAATCTTACTTCTTATTTCATGGCTCTTTTGAGTGGCTTTCAGCAGCTTTTGGCAGTATATCAGAGGATTTGTCCAAGGATATTTAGAATGATTTGCAGTGTGGTTTATGATGAAGTGGTAGCCATTTCTTTATTAATAGGAGGGTATAGAAAGTGTGTGATTTATATCTGCTTAATTCCACTTATGCTATTAAAGTAGAACTCCTCACACATTCACATTTTCACTAGTTTTGTTGGTGAGCAAATTGTGTTACATAGCTGTTGGTTGGTGCATAGCTGTAGCTCTATGGCTAACGTGGAGCTGACATGAAAAAGAAATACCAGTCTCTGTACTCCTAAGGTTAAAAGTAAATAAAAAACATTTAAGTTAATTTCATTACTACTGATGTTAACAATTGCAGATCAAGACTGAAGGTACTCTGTCCTGAGAATGATGGCTCTCACTTTGTCAAACAGAGACCAATAGTGTGCTGATAAACCTGTAACTGTGGTGTGCATGTGTGGTTTTTGTGGTTTCCATGTTAAATGCATTTGAAGTAGAATAAACTTTCAAGAATGATGCATTTTTGTCTGATCATATGTTTTTTGCTCTCTCAAAGTTTTGTGCTGTGTAAAATCTGAACATACTGCACATCTGATGTCACCTTATTGAAACAAAAACATAACTTTTACTTTTGGAACATATATTTTAAATGCCAGCTCTCTAATTCATCTCTTCCCTACATCCACTGATTTTAAAATAACCTTCAATGACTTCCTCTATAGAGGATTTCAAAAGTAGGAGTAGTGATGGAGAGTCAATTCTTGCTGTGACATTTTTTCCTTTCAAATTGTCACTCTTAACAAAAAAAAGCTTTGCCTGATATTACTTTCAAATATGTAGACTGGCAAGCTTTGAAAAAAAGAACTCATAGAGCTTATCTCATCTTTAGGCTTTCAGGATTCCACTAGGAAATATTTTCTTGTAATCAAATGCTTGACATCAGAGGCTCTGTAGTTATGCCTGTTAGGTTATTTCCAACACTTTCCTGTATGCTCAAGTTTGCCGCCTTTCAGATGTATTGCAGATCATTGTTTCAAGTAAGTTTAGTGGTACCAGCCCTTCTGGACCTGGTCTGGGAGAGAGATTTGCAGAAATTTTGAACTGTAATCTGTGTTGCAAATTTTATATACTCTGATACTTTAATTGAGTAAATGAGTTGGAAGAAGTGCCCTCCTCCCCACTACTTTCAAAATTTTTTAGGTAAATGGTATGAAATATATCAGCGATGCACTTCTAGACATAGCCAGAACAACGGTAAAAAGTCTTTCTCCCTCAGGAATGGCACACATTTACAGGCCTTGGAAAGCAATGAAGCCAGTTCATATACGTATTTTTATTTGAAGGGCTTTTCAAAACAAAAATCTTAAGAAGACAACTGTAGACATCTGCTACATGTGCAGCAGAGCTACTGTTTACTATGATCTTCTATGTATTTACAGCTTTAAGCAAAAGGACATATTGGCAATTTGATTTGCTGCATAATAGGCAGACAATGCAAAGCACAAAGCAAGCATTCTGTGTTGTGGTAGGAGTGCTCTGTGTTACCAAAGCTATTGACTTTTCCCACCTGGCTTGCAGGCTTTTGGAGAGAAAAAACATATGTGCCATATTGTAAAATGCGAACTTAATGAACACAGAGGCATTATGCTATACCAAATGGAACAAAAGATGTGATGGCAAGCTACTTAAGAACAAGTCACAATGTTTTGTTTGTTAGTAACTGATTTGCCTTTGGCAATGTTCTGAGGAAGAATGTAGACACTTAATTTCCAGTCCAAGAACAAATAGAAAATGTTCCTAATGTGCACTTGTGTTTAGTTTAAATAGCAATGTCAATATTTTTGTTTAAAGAAAATAGTGACATTTTTTGGTTTTGATTTTTCTTCCCCTGTGGATTTTACTAAAGAATTCAGTGTTTTTTGTTTGACTTTGACTTTATGGAGACTTCTATTAAAGCATTTCTTTCAGATCTCAAGTGCAGAATTGTTGCAGAAATGTTCTGCAAAAAATAAGGAAAAAAAGAAAAGAAAGAATAATAAAAAAAAAATCCTTCATAAAAGTGCTATTGAAATTAGTTAAGGACCTTATGTAACCTTGAAGTGCTGTGGAATTAAGCCTTAATCCCACAAAGCCTTAAGAACATGAATAATATCCCTGGTCATCCAAATTATTGTAGGTTTGATTATTTAGCATGGAAATTCCATAGAGAATAAACCAAATACTTTCTGCTTTTGCTGATGAAACTCAAAGGAGGAAAACCAGTTTCAGGATAGGTCATTGTGCCAGGAGCCAGAAGGTAATCTTTCTATCATTTGATTTGAACTTGATTTAGAATCTGGAAAATACATGTTGCTAAAATAATAAAAAAACCCCAGCACATCGAGTATCCAATTTCTTTTTATCTCTGGCAGCCATTTTGCTTTGTTCTGAGTGAGCCCATCAGTGGCACCCCTTTCTGTAGAAATGTTTCAGAACAGTGTTGTTATAATTAACCACCAGAATTCCCTTTTCACAAATCCCAAGAGAAAAGTTGGACAAACCTTGTGTCAGGGAATGTGTGATCTGAAGCTTCTTATTAGTGGTCACTGTCTGTGAGCCATAAAAAACTCTGAGAACAGGTACATAACAATTCACAACCTTACTTCTGCTCTAGTATGCTACGTAATCTAATTATGTAGTGTTAAATGACTGCGTGCCCAGTGAGGCACAGGTCACTCTTTTCTGATGGAGGGGGAATGATGTGAAACAATTTGCAGAGGTGGTGGAACACTGCTAGTATCATCCTGATCTGAGGGAGAATTTTTTTAAACTCTGTGTTAGCCATGTGAGGTGCTTGTATTCTGTCTAAATGCCGTTCAGCAGGAACGTTTTTATATGCATCCCCTGTCTTTTGCTCAGGCCTCTGCTACATAAAATGTAAGGTCTGTGCAGAATCTGAATGAGGGGGGCTGGCATAAAAATCTGAACAAATACAATATGTATTGCCCCAACAAAATCTATAAGCCTATGTTCTGATCTGCTTAGACTGTCTATAAGCAGTCAAGCAGCTCTTCTCATGAATTACAGGAATTCTTAAGCACGTTTATGGCATACAATTAAAACACACTTTTTGTAACAGTAATATAACACAATATGTATAATCTGCAGCAACAGAGCTAAAAAAAATTCACTGCATTCATAAATTAAGTTGACATTTTGAAAGGTTAACACAAGAGCTGTTTTGCTGCCTGTGATCAATAAAAAAAGGATTTCAGTAATTAAAATCTCTGATGTGGACATTCCTTATTTGGTTCCTGTCAGAAAGGACAAAACAAAGTTGCCATAGCCAAAAGATAAATATAGATAAAACAAACCTTGCTCCTAGGAGCTCTTATCTACTAGAGGAATTAGTGATGCACAAGTCTTTCCTGGTTCAGACTGTAAATGAATTAAGAACATAGGAAGCATTGCTGTGAATTTTCAAGTTGGTAAAGGAAGAGAAAACCAGGATACACTACACTATTTTCACAGAAGAATAGATAAGAACTGTTACGTAATACTAGATGTTGTACATGTCTGATACATAGATAATAAGTTGTTTAAAAATGTTTAAAATATGCATAGATTCCTTGGGTTTTTTGTGCTTCTAGAATTAGATGAAGTCCCTCTCTTTCTTAAATGTCCTTATTGTAAAATAAAAGGGAAAAAAAGGAGCATTTCAACACAGTCCTTTAGCCCTTTTGTAAATTTGTTGTTAAGTTATACTTTCTTGTAAGTCCTGTTGGTTACTGATAAATGTTGGTAAATATTTAGTTATTCATAACCAAACCATGACAAGACAATAATCTGGCTATGGTTTCTGTAAGAAAAATATTTTCTGTGATTAGTAGGAGAGAGCAGCCTCATTAAGAAGGCTAAGGAATGTCACTCATATGGCTCCAGAAGAAGGAGCAGGGAGGGCTGTTGGCTCAAGAGCATTGGTTGGATACAGGCTCCTTAGGAGTAAGAATAGGAAGGAGAAGAGTTTGCATTGCCCATAATGTGAGAGAGCAGCTGGAGTGCATGGAGCTGTGCCCAGGGATGGGTAAGGAGCCAGCTGAGAGCTTGTGACTGAAGATCAGTAGGTGGAGCAGCGTGGTTGCTGTTGCAGTGGATGTTGCCATAGATCTCCTGAGCAGGAGGAAGTGGTAGCAGAGGCCTTCTTCAGGTAACTGGAATAAGCTTTACATTCCCAGGCCCTGGTCATTATGAGAGACTTTAACCACCCTGGTATCTGTTGGAGGGATAACACAGAAAGGTTCAAACAGTCTTGAGACTCTCCAGAGTGTGTGGTTGATGAGTGATTGAGGAACCAAGAAGGCAGGGTGCTCTGATGGACTTGCTACTTACAAGCAAGGAAGAACTGGTCATGGATGTGAAAGTCAGAGACAGTCTTGCCTGCAGTGACCAGAATATTGTGGGTTCATCATCCTACAAGGGCACAGCAGGGCAAAAAAGCATAACCACAGTATGGTGTTTCAGGAGAGCAGACTGTGTCCTCTTCAAGGATCTTCTTGAAAGAATCCCATGGGATATTTCGATGGAGAGAATAAGAGTTCAGAAGAGCTGGTTGATTATTAAGGATCACCTTCTCCAAGCTCAAGAAATTTCCCTCCTGACACGTAGGTAGTCAAGCTAAGGGAGCTGCAAGGACCCACCTTGAGTTGGGCAGGGATACTGATGACAAACAGCATAAAAAAAGATGAAGTACTAAAAATCTTCTTTGTCTCCTTCCTTACATGTAAGATCAGCCCTCTGGAATCCCAGGCCCTGAGACCAAAGGGAAAGTCTAGAGCACAGAGGAATTCCTCACAGTGGAAGAGGAACAGGTTAGGGAGCACTTAGAAAAAACAGGTCATGAGGTCTGATGTATATATCTGATGTACATCTGATGTATGTAAGCCCATGAGGTCTGAATTTTTGCACCCAGAAGTACTGAGGGAGATGTCTCATGTCATTGCAAGGCCAGTCTTTATTATCTTTGGAAGATCATGGCATTAGGGAGAGGCTCCTGAAGACTAGGAGACAGCAAGTGTTACTCCTGTCTTCAAGATGGGTAAGAATGAGCATCTGAGAAACTACAGGCCAGTCAGCCTCACCTCCTTGGGACAGTGATGAAGAAAAATGCTCCTTAAGCCAATTGCATGGTAATAATACTAAGGGAAAGCAAAGGATACGGTGCTGTGAGGCACCCCTAAAGAGCATGATTGGTATGATTTATTTCTCTCTCTCTTTCCCCCTCCTTCAGAGCCCTACAGGCTTACCGATTTTAATTTGGATGCTGTAGGATCCTTTCTAGAATATTCTGGAGAAGGTGGTATTGCTGCTTTATTAAAACTAGAAGTGGCCCTGTTAATTTTTGTCATCCCTGATGCGTTGTAGCTGTTTGCTCACAGGTCAAATGGAAAAGTCTTTGACTATGTCCTCAGCAGTAAACCTGTGTAGTATCCTTCTTTCTATGTTTTCTTCAGTCTTTCCATGATAATTATTTGTACATGTTGCAAAACTTCTTAAGGTATTGTTTTCTTGTCTGCTCTGTACTTCTGGCAGACAACATATATTTTTTTTTCTGTCTAAAGGCTAGAACATTTTTGCACTGAACGTGGTGGGTAGAAATTGAGCCTTTTAATATGGTTTATATTAACCTAGGATAAACATGACTCTGAAGATTTGGGTCTGACTAGATGGTTACAAGTCCCTCTAGTTCCTCATGATTTTTTGGTAGAAGAATTAGCAATGACAGTAGGTGTGACTACCCTGTGATTTATGGTATTCATTGTTATTTGTGTAAAGAGGGTCAAAATTGAAACTTTGACCCTTTTGGCTATCTTGTCACACGTGCTTTAGAGAGGTGGTAAAAGAATGGAGGGGGACAAAATATAAAGCAGGTGATATGTTCCTGAACTCTTGACTTTGAGCAGCTGCATTTTAAAAACTGCCATTCCATTCTGCTGGTATGTCTGTGAGGCCTTTCCATTATGTGTGCAAACACGATCTGATTAGTATTTTTTATAAGCTTGTCTTGTCTGCTTTTATTACAGACATCACCTTCAGACGTGGGGCCACCACAGCCATTAAATCAAGAATATTTAGCTATTATTTGTAATAAATGTCAGCAGGGCTGAATTGAAGCCAGCAGGAAATGTTCAGGGCAGAAAACACACTGACATTCGTTCATGCAAATTTGTACCACTGGTAGAATTAATCATAAAAAGGGAGGGTAGAACATAAATTGCATTTATATTACTGTTTTGGCCAATTGTGATTTATCATGAAGATGAGTGCTATTATGGGTAAGCAACCTAGTGACAAAGAGCCACATGAAAAGTATAGTTAGGTTGAGTATAACTTCCAAGACAAGATATTTAAAAACTCTTTTTAATTTACACTAGTTCAATGTAAGAGGGAAATGAGAACTGCATCTTCTCAAATTTTAACAGGTGATTTCAATCAGAATTTAAAAAAAAAATATTCAGGCAACTTTTGATATTTTATCTTTTCTCTCTCTTTTCACAATGTGGACAGATCTGTTCTTAACACTATTTGACCAGAAAACAATAGCTTTAGAAAGTTTTTTGAAGGCAAAATACGTCAGGCCTTTTTAATTTCAATATTGTATACTCTAGGAAACTTACTAAATGTATCCTATTCAGAATATAGGCTGGGAATTCTTGTATTTTAATAGGAACAGGGGTTTTTGACAGGTATCTTACTACAGTATGGAAATGTTCTGCTAAATTGTGACTGGAGATCACCACCAAAATTTATGTTGATATAAAACCAGGAGGATGTCTAGTGTCAGGAAGGTTAGAGGTCCAGAAGTTGTTGGGAGGACAGACCACCTTTCCCTGATTTTGAACCCTGCCATAGACAGAAATTGCTTCAGAAATCCAGCTATTTAGTACTATTAGACTGATGCAGACTAGGAACTGAGTTCTGGTGACTAGGGAATTCATCTCTTAAAAGTTTTGCTGATGACAAATATAAACAAAGTGCTCCCCTGACCAGTACTATTCTTTGCAAATTCCAATAGACAAGGCAAAATAATTGCAAATATGTTAAATACATAGAATTTGATATATATATTTAGTAGTTGTATTCTTTTGTATTTGCTCCTAAAAAAGTAAAGAGAAACTACTGTTAGATTTGGTTGTCACCAGATCAGCATCTGATGAACAGCCTACTAATAAATCACTACCTGACAGAAGTAAAAAAACATTTTAAACCCATTTAAATGTGTCTCAGTGCAATATTTGTTGGAAATTACACACCTGAATAATCTGTAGAAAACCTGTAATTACTGTTTTCTTGTATAACACGTAGTCCTTTGCAGCAAGCTGTAAGGAAGATTATAATGTGAATCTGTTAGTGATAAAACTCAGAAAAGAATTAATATTGTATTTTATTATTCCTGAAATGTGAAAAACCAGAGGATGAAAGCGTCTATTTTTTATCTCCTTCTATTATCTTGATGCAAAAAAAAAAGTCTTAAATCTGTTCCTGAAGAGATTAAAAAATAAACCAGATGACTGGAGCTGACATAAAAATGTTAGGGGAATTTAGCGACAATAACTATTCTCACAGTTATTCAGTTGTAGAATTTAAACAATGAGTCAGAGAAAGCATGAAGCTGAAGTATGATTCATAAAATTAAAATAAAAAACTTTTGTATTGTGTTCTCTGAGCCAAGTATAATTTTCAGAGTACTGAATTTCTCAAGTGCCAAGGAATTAGATGCAAAACAAATATTCCTAACCAATGTTCCATTCTCACTGTTTATAATTATTGCATGGGGTGCTGTCTTGCAGAATGTTGGGATATGTAAACAAAAACACCTTTTTAAGTACCAGAAGGAGGCAGTGTTAATTGTTTCCTTAGGGTTCTGCTTTTAGTTGCTGAAGTTGGGCAAAGGACTTGATTTGATTGAGGGGAAATGAATGCTTCCTGTTAAGTGAAATACAGCTCCTTGTCAAGTAATTAATTAATTTACACAGCTTAGCTTAGCTTTTACTGCTCAGTTCTAATTAGCATGTTATGATCACTGAAAGAAATTGTAATTAGAAGTTACTGGTCTTTTTTTAGGGCAAAATGTTTGAATTTTGTCTTCCATGCTGTAAGTCTTAATCAATCTTAAGTTTGTTTGAATCCTGACTACAATGTGCTTTAGGGACAAAAATTTTTGTGTAATAAATACACAGAACCAAGAGAGTTCATGCTGAAGAAATCTGGCTTTTTATCTGTCCCATGTTTTCAGGATATTCAGTAGGCTTTAAACAGCCCTTTTTTTTTTTTTTAACATGAGAAATCTGATGAGCAATGGTGTCATATTGAGCCTTGGTAAACCCACTGTTGCAATACTTCAGTAAGTTCTGATTTCTTCATCTCAGGGAGGAATGAGGAGAGAAGGAGGAAGCAAAGGCAGCTGAAGTTATAAAAGGGAGAGGGAAGCTGCTTTATAAGCAATGACTAAAAATGTTAGAAGTTCAGTTTGAATATGAGAAGACTTAAGAAGTATATGATTAAAATTTATTAAATCTTCAACATGGTGCATAAAGTAGATTGTATAGTGCTGTTCACTAGATCACATTATACTGTCAGTAGGAGCATGTGCTTGGACTAGGAGGAGAATGCCTAGAAAGATGAATGTCATCTAGGACAAAAAGGGACAAGATAAATTAATGAACAAAAGCTCCATGAAGAGATTCTGAAGAAACAGGTTAGGGACAATTCTCTAACACACATAACATAACGACCTTAGATGTTGTGGGAGTAAGAGGGAAATAGACTGCAGGTATCAGCCAGATGCTTGTGCTTTTCTTGAATAGCAGCTTCTACTGCTGCTACTGGAGGCAGAGTCCTAGGATCTGAACCATTGATCTGAATAGATAAGGCATTTCTGGTGTTCTTAAATATTCTGTTTAGAGAATCACTCAACATAATATGACTTGTGAATTCTTTTCACAATCTCAATAACGTTGAGTCATATATGACAAGGAGGCAGGAATGAGTTAGCAAAGAAATTAGTTAGCACTTAGCTAAGCACAGGTGGTACTGTTTACAAAATAAGTTTTCTAGTTAAATTAGGCATTGGTAGTAATTGAGAGCCAATTCCTGAATAAACTAAAAGCGAATTCTGGCGTGTCCTAACTGTATGTATAAGAGTGTGTATATATTTAATTTTTTTAAACTTCTCTTTGTCTCCTGTTTCAGTAACAGTACTTTACACCAGTCAGAAGCTACCAATGATATTAAAGAGGTGAATCACAAATACTCTTTCCCAATACTACCAAAAATCATGAGTGTAGTTGTACGCCTAAAGCAGTGAGATTTGTTTAGAAATCATAAGCCTAAAAAATAGTATTTTCTTTCCAGTTATGTTTTTATTTTTATTATTTATTAGCTTTCTTGGAAATCCTGAGAAGTAGAAGAATATTTAATTTTAAAATAAATGAATATAAAACTGAAACTGTTGTTGTACTATTCCAATAGATAAACCTACAGAAGAAGTATGACATCTCTAAGAATTCTGTCAGGATATAATTTCACTAGTGCAGTTGGCTCATATCTATTGAGGCACACTATTCACAATGCTGCAATATCTTTTGAAAATACACGCAGGATCACTCTCGAGGAGAAAAGACAGCGCAGAAAGAACCATGTCCTGTTGGTACCACCTGGGGAGTCATTCTGCTGTGCCTTTTGCAACCGGACGTGTCTATCTCGCATTGGCCTTTTTAGCCATCAGCGCGCTTGTAGCAAGCGTGGGTAGAGTCCTTCACAAATCTTCGTTCGCGAAGCCTAGCCATGATGATTCTATAATGTGTGGATCCCATGTACCCTGAAATTAAAAAAACCCCACCAGATTTACCTTCTTGTTTCTGTCTTATTTCTCTGAAAATGTAGTTTTGTGTCTAACATGATCTCTTCTGAGATGGCTTGTGGTCTGATATTGATGGTAAATAGTTCCACTGACCACATTCTGCAACTGTGGCTCATGAAAAATTTAAACAGTATTAAATAGCTAATAGGGACAATATATGGCTTCCATTTTAATGGTAGTGGTGTTATCAGTGTTTAAAAGCCATGAAAACTGTTGTTACTTGGTCAAATTATTTTCTATATCTGTACATTTTACTCCGTGTGTTTATTTAAATATATAATAACCTACCTACAGTATTGAGGAGTGAAACAATTTACAAGTTTACGATTTTGTTGCCTCTCTATGACGACCCTGATCAAAGATGGAAGTTACCATTTTCTAATATGGCTAAATAACAATTAAAAAACTGAAATTTAAAATTATTTGTAAAAAAAATACTTTTTCTGTGTACCAGAAAGTGAAGAGAATAACAGGCTTGTAACTCAACAGATTTAACATTTATTTTTTCCAGAATATTTGTATTTAAACATACAAATTTGTATGTAAACTTACAAATATTTGAGTGCTTGTTTGGAACTATAAGAAAGTTAAAAATGGAAGTGTGGTCTGCACTGATATAGTCTTATAGTTTCAGGGTGTATTTTAACCTTTTATAGTGACATTCTAAAAATAATTGAGGCAATTTGAAATGTTTTGGATTCCTACTATGAAATTTAAAATGCTACTACTGAATGGGAGGCCCTCAATGAAAGGAAAGGTGCAAGGCTTGGTTGTTTTGTTATGCAAAGGATGATATCCTTCTCAGTTAATACTTAGTCAAGTGCTCAAGCTTAGAATTGTAGGGTGCTTTCTGCCTTTTAGCTGAGTAATAAAACTGTGTTCATGATAACTTTTTGCCACGCAATATTTCATGCATATTTTGCAAGAATAGATTTATTCGTTCGATGGTCCTTGGCTGGACTCCAATTGCAGTAATTAGATTATGCCTTTCTAAAGTCACTTTTGAAGAAGTATCAAGTATAGCTTTCCTTTCTGTTCCTGAAGTGGAATCAAAAGAGCTTTGTAATTGCTTTTTTTTTGTATGTTGTGGGGTATGTACCTGAGAGACTGAGAAAACGTGCTTTCAAAATCTTTTTGACCTGTCAATGTATTGAATCAAAGTAAGATCAACAGTATGGCTGAACGTATCTGATGTAGCTGTGTTGTGAACATGCATATCTACAGAACATGGATAACTGTCTCAATTAAAAAAGTCTGTCTATGAGTGGAAACACAGTATTTATTTTGTGAATTGTGTAGAGGATGCTGGAAATAGTCCACAGAGCAGTTCTGTGGCACAGAGAAAATGCCCTCCTGATACACGGCTAGTTCAGCCTTGGTCTGCCCTTGGGCAGGCTCTGGGCAAGAAGCGTGATATTGAGTTTTGCCCTTCAGTCTGACACGGAGACTGTTTTTGCACAGCAGTCATTTCACAAATCTAGAGAAATAAACCTGGAGGAACAGGCCAATCCCTCCAATTTAAGTACAGCTAGTAATATCCTTTCCTAAGGATTTTAAGAAAACTTTGCTGCATATAGCCTCTGAAGTTTACTTTTCTGTGCTTGACAGATCTGTATAGTCCTGTGCAGGGTTGCTACAATGCATTTATTTTACCTGTGAAGCTTGTGTGTTTGTCTTACGCATTTCCAAAAGTGTCCTTAATTTTTTTTTTTTTTTT
>VZRE01007725.1:25711-49042 GCA_013396775.1 Cephalopterus ornatus | reverse complement strand
ATGTGGGCTTGATAATATTCCAAGTAGGATACACTAGCACTGAAAAACTATACGAATGAGCACATCCATGATAGTTGTTGCTTGAGTACAAAATGATGGATATATCCATAATTTGAAGTGCAGTGTGATACAAAAACTACTGTGGATGAAATCAGTTTGCTGCATCACACACATAACATTAGGCAGAGATACAATTTTGAACCTCAAAAGTGCTTTCTTTGTATGATTTTAAGCTTTCCTGTGTAGGAATAAATGAGTCAATCTGTAAACAGTTTATCATTAATAATATTAAATGCTTTAACTGTGCTTATCAGGACATGCATATCATACTTTTTTGTGATTTTCTTTTTTATAATTCTGATGTGTTCTAGGTGCTACAAAGTTCTTGAAATGTGTGTCTCTGATAATACTCTGTGGGTATTTTGATTCTTTCTCATGGACAACTGAGAAATAGCTGTCATAGATGCAAACAGCAGTCAAAAAAATTTGGTATTTTTTGAAAGTAGATGTATTTTCATAGATGCCCATAATGCTAGAGGAAAGAATGCAGATCAGGAGTTGTTTAATGTCCAATTGCTTCAGAACTTTGAAGATAAATGTAGGGACCTTTAATTTGACTTCTAAGCGACTGAGAAGGCAGTGGACAGTCTTGTGTATTATAGACTTTTAGATTTCACTTCATCAAAAGACAAAAGGTGGAAGTGGAGTGTCCTTTTTTGTCTAATGAAAAAGCAATGGAAGTCATACAATCTATGAAAAATTTATTTAGTGGTAAGTAAAAGGAAGATGGGAAGAAATAAAAAAAAGTTACAAGCTTGATCTTAACGTGATATAAGTGGTTGCAGAAAGCTGTTAAAATAACATTGTCTGACCTATTGGAGTCCTTCAAGTTTCAGTTCTTGGCTTCTTCCCTTTGCATTGTGTATTTATGATATTGATTCACTCTTCTGAAATGCAAAGTGTCATCTCTGTGGGGGTGGCCCAACTATTTATAGGTCAAATAAATATTTACATAGCCTTTTGTATCAAACTCCTGTGATAAATGGGATAATGTTGTTTTAAATTCAAACACAGAAAGCTTGGATGTTTTGGCGTACAACTCTACATGGTTCCTTTTTGATGAATGCTTTTGTTTTTGTTGTACATTTAAACAACTTGGGATACAGTTAGATTAGGTATTAAAAACTAGCATTGTACAGAAGACAGAGTTCACAGAATATGTTCATAACTAGGATTATTTTCTGCAAATAGAGCTTTTTTCAATTTAGCAATCAAGACGAAAGTTGCAGAGTGTTTTATTGCATTTTATAGACTATTTTAGGCTGAGATATTTTAATGATAACATACCAGTCACCTTCCATTGTTTAAAATGTGCGTGTTTTAGATAGAGATTTATAGGATAGAGTATAAGCTGATCTTAATTGTTACTAAATAAAAAGAATTTCAGAGCAAAAGAGGAGACTGCACTGAGGCCAAATCTTGTAGGAATATAGAGCAGAGGAGCAAATAATTCTGCATCTTTCAATGTCCGTACTTAGGTACTAGATGCTCTCTATTTCTTAATGCGACCAAGAGTTCAAGTGGAGTCTACTAGTGCAAGGATCTACTAGTGAGAAAGACAGTACTGTCTGTGAGGGAGAGAGTTTGTACAAGTTCAAGGATTATCAAAACTTAAATGATTCCTAGTGTGCCTAATGGATCGGGAAGGTTGAAGACAGCCTCTCAAATGGTATGATGCCTAAAATACACTCTTACTGTTCTTCATATTACACTATACAAAGTCAGTGTACAAACCATTTTATGTTTATGACTTGTACTTCACTTTCCATTTGAAAATATTTTCTGCACAGTCCTTTGCAGAATATATTCCATACTATCATGGATTTCTGTGTACTGAAATCTGGCTTCTCTGAAAAAGAGGCAAAAATCACACTGGCTTTAATAACACCAAGATTTTAATAGTTTTCCAAAGCTATTACAATCACTCATCATCATAAATACATTTTAGAGGACTGCCAGATACATACTACAACAAAAGGCTATCTCAAGAGGAACATAAAATAAATCATAAAAAATTGTGCCTCCAAGGAGGCAGAGGAGAATGGGAAAGAAAGGATATCTTGTCATTGCATTAGAGGCATCCTATTTGCTGCTTGTGTTTGGCTTAGTTGCCTGACAGCTCTTAAACACTCTAATTTTAAAACTCTATAATGTGATCACCTGCATGGACAAATAAAGTGATATTCTACATCTTCTGGAGATCAAATAAAACTCTCCAAGTATAGAAAATTTCTTTTTAATGCTGTTCATGTGCAGGCATTTTTAAGTACATATTGTGCATAATCATTATTATCAAGCTTTCAGCAAATTTTCTGAAGTAATAGTTCTTCCTTCCCCTCTGCTTTACACACTAATACTATCCTTTAATTTTTTTACTCCAAGTCCCTACAGAGAGATTGTACATTCTCATTAATTTAATTCTTCTCAAGGTATGTCTTTTATGAAGAATTTATATGGATATAATAGAACCTATTGTATCCTATTTCAGCAGTTTTTTCCACTGTACCTCATGTCAGGCTACATCAGACCCACCTTGTTAATAACCTTAAGCAACTCTTCTTGGTCCTGAGAGATTGTAGCTACCAGATGATCTCCCTGTGTTTCCCTTTTATGATGCCGTTATCTGTCGTTGCTTGAAAAGAATGCTGGAGATGTTATCGGCTAGATCTATTTGTAACACATACAATACAATTAAAGAAAAACACACCCAAGTAGCGCAACTCTGAGCTAATTTTGAGTATGTGTTACTCTGGAAAGAACTGCTGAGTCATATGAGGGAAAGCAGTATTCATGTTGGAACTTCATGTTACCAGAGTAAATATAAAAAGACTATTTTAGTCTGGAGTTTTAGCAGACAGAATGATTACTTTACTATAAATCCTGGTTAACAGTAACAAAGATACTGAAAAAAATCTACCCTTTGGCACTTAATTTTGTGCTTAAATTTGGCTAATCTTAATCATGCTGGCCTAAACATAATTTACAATGGATAAGTTATACTTCAAAATACAGGCTTTTCTGTGCTACTAAGAGAGCACAACAATTTACTCACTAGTCTGCATCACTGATTGTTACCATTATAAAATCTTAAAAAATTTTCCAAAAAGTTTTGTATTTGTTGCTGCCATGTGGTTCTGTGAATAGATTATAACACGTTGTTTGAAGACCATATTACCCAAGTCACAAGCAGCAGCAGTATCCACATTCAAGACAAGTTAGAATGACTGGATTAAGTCAGGTGGGGAAACAGATATCTACTGATTTTGCCTGATGTGTAAAATCAGTTTGGAATCTAATTCAGAACACCACATTAGAGATCCTGATGGTTCGTATATCTTAAGTAAAATATAATAAAAGATAAAATGGAACAAATTGCAATTGTATAGGCTTTAGAACTACTTCATGTGAGTTTGCCTCTAATTTCAAGAATTTCCTCCATGAAATTTTCATTTTCAAGTTTTATTTGCTTAGAAAATACAAACTCCGACAAAACACATCAGCAAAACTTAGGAGCTTCTTTTTACTTGCATGTATGTATCTCTAAACCCAAAATTTAATCCTCTATGGAAATGCATACTTCTTTTTTCTTTGCCTTCATGTGCAAGGTTAGTTTTTACCTATTATAGAAGTCATTGTTATCAAGGACTGTAGGAAGAGCATTTGAAGTCTAGAAATAGATAAAATTTTGAGGGCCATGATTCTGAGTTGTAGCTTCTGGAGTAGAGAAAAATCAACCAGTTCGGCACTCTAGTTCTCACAGCTTCCTTAAGCCTGAGTGTTACTGGCTTTCAAATTTTGTCCATTTGAGTAGGTCCTCTGTAGGCCTTGTGTCAGTGACAATCAGATGTCTTTGATCTGTCCTGTATCAGTTCTGCCTCCTTACCATCCTGCAATGTGCTGTCTTGTTACTTGGGAGAAGCAAGACAAGAGCGAGCAGACGATTTGGCTGCTTTTGCCATCTGTTGTAAGAGGTGCATTATTTCGAACATCAAGCAGTCTGACCTTAGCTACTGGTAATATTGCACCTGGGCTGCTGGAACCCAGGCAAGTGTCTGAATCCTTTCTTCTCTGCTGAAGAAAAATTTCTGAGTGGAAGCAGGCAGATGTTTAGCGTAAGCTTGCCAGGCAGTAATCTGATTTTAAGCATGAACAGCCGAGAACTTAGGGGCCACTGATATTAGTTTGTTTTACTGACCAGTATCTAAGACACATACAACACTGTGATTAATTTTCCTTGTACACAGAAACAACATCAGCATGTCTCATAATTACCTGACAAAAACCAGGCTTTATCAGGGAGATAGTGTTCTGTGGCAGGTAACACTGCTTTATTTTTTAATTTACAAATTTACAAAAAAAGGTAATAAGTGAACTGAAGTGGTATTCAAACCAAACTGACCTTCTGGAAATAAGAAGCCAGCTTTACAAATTAGTCTTAGAAAATTATTAGTGTTAATAGTAAAATATAACATAAAAACACAGAGTTAAAATTACATAACCTTAGTATATAAAACTAGTACAAGAGCAATTGATCCTGTCTCTTTTGCTGCTCGTTGATAAAGTTAATAAAATTATAAATAAAAATGATGTGATGAAAATGATTTACTTGAGTTTTTAAAAATGCTTTTAATGCATTTTCTCAGAACTGTTAAAAAAAAAGTTACACATAAAAGCCTGAAAACGGAGTAAAACTGGAGTAGCAAAAGAAAAGAATGGGTACTAGAGAAAGCAGGATACCTCTGTGCTTTTTATTTGGGTTAATATTAGTGTGTGCTTTTAGTATTTATTTTGTCATGTGGAGCTGTTTTATTTAGTGAAAATCATGGCAGAGTGTGAGAAATGACACAATAACTTGTGTAATTGAACACCTGTGCACACCTGCTAAAGTATCTTATACATGTTGAATTTGTAGTATAGAAAGAACTGAACAAACGTGGGTTTACTCTGCTCTGTGCTTAACTTTTGCAATATTGCCAGAAAGTTGCTTAAGAAATATGCACTGAGAAGATACTAGAGAAATAGTTTTGAAGCATACCATTCCAAATGTGAGTAATTTATCATTAGGTATATGTGTATTGAAAAGAAAAAGAGTTAGTAGAAAGCTGACTAACTGATGTATTTGGAGTTGAGGGCATTTTATTGAGTAATGAAAGAAGAAATCCAGTTGGTGTTCACTAGGAAAACCAGTGAAATTGCAGTGCAGTATTCTAAGAACAAATAAAAAACCCGCATCTTCATTGAAAGAATTTTGTACAGACTTTGCTCATTTTGGTTAATACCATTTTGCAGTTGTCCTGCCTGGAGAGAGAACTAAATTTGCTGTGGGAATAGACTTGGTGTATTTTAGCTATTGAAATAGAAATCTCCTGTGGTATTATGCTATATTTCTGAAAAACTGTAGAAATGACCAGATATGCCACACAGAACTAGCTGAGATGAAGTAGCAAAAGCAATCCCTTTTACATTCTTGAGTATGGTACTGTCCCTGATGTTTATCTATCTATTTTTGATAAGACTCAGACTGCAAAATAATTCACAGAGTTCTCTTGAAGTTGTTCTGCTTGGTGTCAAACAACATGGGTCTATTTTCTCCTAGTGATGATGCAACATTTAGGAGTATGTAAAAGTTTTAGTGATATGATGAGTCAATTGTATAAGGAAATTGAGAAGATGTATTCTTCAGTATTTATTTCCATAGACTGCTGATTCCCCTTCACTCTGCTCTCTGCCTCGCCCCTTTTGCCAAAGTAAACTCCAGCTTGTTGTTTATATGGGAAATTCTGTGGAGTTTAACTGATTCCCAGAAAAGTTAGAAATAGGTAGCAACTCTTAAATCATGTAGTCTGTAATTCTGCCGGTGTAGGTCGTTCTTGACAGGACATTTTCTTATGTGTTGTTCAACCTACTTTCAAAAGTCCCAAGCAATGTGTGTTTTACCACTTTGCCTGGGAAATTGTACCCCCATTTAGTTTCATTAGCAGCAAGAGTGAGTCATGTCCACAAGGGATTAAAATGGCCACAAATCTTACCACCTTCCAGAACAAATGTCATCCCAATCTGTCTGCTACAATTTTCCTTCAGTAACTATAAAGAGCATTGCAATTACTAGATGAGTAGCACTACAAGGAAAAAATCTACATACATATTTGTAAATATACCCAGTCTATTGCTGCTTTGATTTACTTGACCCAGAATTTTTGGATGTTGTTGTTTCTTTGTCCAGTCCTTTGACATACTGGTGATGGCTGCAATTAAACCAGCTAGCTAGATGAGAGAGAGGTCATAATATTGAAACATGTTTCTATAACAACAGATGGAGTACCAGCTATAAATGGATCCCATGCAGCTTGACTAGAGAAAGAACCCTGATTTTCCACCTTTTTGAATTGCCAGTGCATTACATTAGTAAGTGCACATTAGTAAGTGCACATTAGTAAGTGCTAAGAGGAAAACACACTTGATATAGAAATAGTATTAAAGATTAACTCTTCACAAGACAGTGAGTTTTGCAAGACTGAACACACAGTATTCACATTATTTATGTTTTAAAGTGTTATATTATTGACATGGTTCTGATACAGAGATCCAGCTGCACTGGTTATTGTGCAGATATAGAAGAGGGCATTCTTTGTGACTTATAAGAAAGGGTATGAGGTGTCCACAGAGACTGAATGGAGATACAAACAGGTAAGGGCAATAGTAGGCCCCAATTTTTTGCTTCCAGATTACTGTCTTTCTTTGCCCTAACTGTGGGTGGTGGTACAGAGAAGAATGATGGGGATGTAAGAAATATGTAAACTTACATGTTTATGTTATTCACATGCATGCTAATTTTATACATTATGCATCCTTGACAAATTTACTCTAATGGCTGATTAAACATCTGTTATTCTTTGAGAAAGAAAAGAAGTTATCAGTGAACTTTAAGAAAAGTCTTTGGAGATTTGTTTTTACCTTTCTCCTAGGTCTCTGAGACAGACAAAGGTAATGAAATATATTTGATATAAAAAAATAAGAAATTTAAAGTTGTGGTTGGAGCTGGTTGCTACAGTTGGCATTTTTTTTAATTCAGCCTCAGAGTTTGGGGGGACCTCAATAGCAAGCTGCCTGCAGAAGGAAAGCATAACAGAGGATTTGTGCTTGATCACTAAGCACAGACATATGTCACAGTAGTAATGTTCAGAATTAGTGAAATACCACAGATTTAATCACAAAGTTTTTTCATTTTATGTTGTAGCTTAACTACTTACCTCTTCTTCTCATTTGAAATCTACTTTGACTATTTAAAGGACAGAAGGACTTTTCTTGATGTTCTCTATGTTTCCACAAAAATAAAGTAGTTGAGTGATAAAGAAAACCATAAAGGAGACAAAATAGCCTCCCTCTTTTTACGGCCCCAATACAGATTTTTCATAACCGCATGTGTTAAGAATGTCTGCAAAATTTCTTAGTGTTGTCTAGAAAAGGACGACTTATACTTTTAACTACTGCTTTGAAGTCAAAGACTGGAAATGCCAAGAGTCCTAATTCACTGCTGTAGTAGTGCCTCAGTATTCTGAGCAAGGATGTAGCCAAAACAATTGTGCTTTTTTGAGACTCTCCAGGTTGCAACTGGGTTTGACAGAATATGTATATAATGCAAGAGTGAGCAAGTAAAAACTTTCTCACTCTGCATTGTGTAGGTTGAGCTGTTACAGTCTCATTGCTCAGACATTTTAACCTTCTTCTATTAATACCTTTTTACTCTCCTTGCCTTGTGTCTGAAACTAGACAGAGACCATATTTTCCTCCTTGCACCGTGAGATTCTTATTGCACACTTGGGAACTGAAACCTAAACAAAGGCACAATTGGTTTGCAGACTGGTTTAGAAAGATGGAAGGGTGAAAAATTGCTTTTTCACCCTTCTTATGAATGAAGCAGGGTCAGAAAACTCCCTAGGTTGTTGTTTGGAATCCCATACTTAGAGAGTTGTGAGACAAATGCAGATAGGAAATTAAGAGTTAAAATAAGACATTGACTATGACAATTTAACTTAATAAATGTCAAAACTTGCTGGAAATGTTTGAAGCATTTTGGCCAGGTTTTTAAAGGTTCTCAAGAAAAATCCATGTAGGCATTGCGGACAAGTGATCCCAGACATCAAATGATCCTAGGGTCATATTCTATAAGAAGGACAATCTATCTACTTGAAGTCAATGCATGTGGGAGTATGTGTAAGAAGTTTTGATGGTAGCAGTTTGAGTATTTTTATCAATTCTCATGATGTTGAAATACCTACAATGTTTCTGAAAATTAGTGATACCCTTAAATTCCAAATATTCCTTTGGGTTATTTCAGTAATAGCTTAAAATATAATATTAATTTATAAGTAATAGACTTGAGGGCTAATAAAAAAATGCATGTGCAGAAATATATGACTTGATAATTTGTAAAGGTTTGAATCTGTCAGCATAAAGAACAATTTTTCATTTCCACAATGTATTATTTTGTCTTTGTCTCTCACTCCATTAGTATTTCTCTCTGCTACATTAACACTGAGCAAGTTGTAAATGAAGTAATGTGAAGACAGGGGAAAAACACAGGCAGTTTGGCCTCTTAATAACTTTCCGAGTCTTTTCCTCTGTCAAGCCCATCATCACGTGCAGTGCTAGATCTCCACAGAGAGAGATCTTTGTAAGACCTCTGCACCTGCTGCTTATCAGCTGGTGACTTTCTAAAGGTTTATGTTGTTGGTATTGCTGAATCCTCCTCACTTCAATTATACGTAAGCTTTGAAGGGAAATTTAAGCCCATTCTTCTTTTTCTCTTCAAAGTAAATCCTTTCACTGAGAAATCAGAAGCAAACAATCCAGGCATAGTCAGAGCATCACAGGATTTAAATTGATTATTTGTGTTCTTTGCATTTATTGGTACTTTTTTGACATCCTCTCTCCACTGGGAGGAAAAATTGAAGTACAGGAAAATAAATAATGGAATAAGAAATTCAGTCAAATCCAATAATTTGGCAATTGATAGTGAACTTAAATGCAACTGATACTTTATATGAAGTATGGAAATAATGAGAAGGAAAGATGCAACAGTGTGCAGCTGCTTTAGAAAAAGTCCTGCAAAGTGATCTCCTAACCTGTGCATCAGCATATTGAGTCATGATGGATGTATGCATCTCACTGGCACAGTGATTGGAGGAAAAAGTTGACAAATCATCTGAATGCTTACCCTTTTCTGTTTAACTGAACATGTGAAAATAAGAGGTGTTTGTATTAAGAGTAAAATAGTCCCACTGTCTTTAAAATTATCTATATTTATATCTCTACATGGAATTAGAGATCACTCTGACGATGACATTTTAGAGGCTGGCAAGTCAGGACAATTTCACATTTTAAAACTAAAGTTTTACTGGATTAATTAATTATTAATATACTTTGTACTAATGGTCAATTCTTACTCATGATACATAGTCAGGACATATGCAAAGCTGTTAGTCTTTAGCAGTCATATTCTAAAAAAGCAATGGGTGTACAAAGCCACAGAGCTGCTGCAGTATAGTACTGATAGCTATGAGCCCTAGGGGTTCTTAATTGCAAATGTCAAGTTAGTCAGCCCTGACAGGTCTTTGATGACAGAAGTGGGTTTATCATCTTCTGTGATTTTATTTCTTGCTTGAACATTATACTGTTAGCTAGCTCCCATGCACGGGGTTCTCCTCTGCTTCTGATGCTGCCCACCTTATTTTGTCTTGCTGGTTATGTGTCCTGTGCATTTGGGAAGCTGCCCTGCCTATTTGCAGTTCCTTGTGCTTCCTCTGTCTGGTAACTTTGTTACTTGGATGCCACCTGTCTGAAACTCCAGCCATCTTTGTCTGCCTCCTTGGTGATTACGCTGCTCACATATGTATGCGATTCTCTGTGGTTATACCATCTCAGGATCACAAAATAATTGCATGCTATCCTTAATTACACCATTTTCGTACACCTATGATCAAATTAGTAGCCAGTTGAAACTTCACTTATATAAACAGAGTTAAAGAAATACATGTATTATAACTTTAGATGAGTTGAATGTGAAAACTGAAGCTGTGTGGAGCTGGGCTATTTGGATACAAGATAAAATTCGAAGATTGCAAGGAAAGATGAAACAAGAAGAGGTGGCAGGACCCACAGAATGATTCTATATTGGGAACAGAACAATAGCTCATGTTACAGATGCGTGCACCTGCACAGTGGTTTACATGACTTATCAAGTATCACTCAGTGTAACAAAAGTGAGAAAGTAAACTTTCTCTCTACGTGCATAATTACTCATTAGTATCTTCATGACATGCTATACTGTACTTTCTTATGCAGCCCATATATGATCTGAGTAATAAAAGATGATGATTTCTGAAGTAATTATATCAATGTATTTATTGATCATTTCTGCCTCATGCATGCCATAGTAACTCAATTTTAATGGTGTTCTCTGCATTTCCTTTTGCCTCAGAACAGTGTGTCAAAGATGGCCAGAACCTATTACACTTTAAAAGCTGACTGCTTCTTTCCTACTACCAAATGTGAATTATGTCCGGGTGTTTTAACTACTTTTGCAGTATCATAGAAAATAAACACTATTTCTGTCCCTACAGGGGACATAAAAAGACTGCTTTAGTGGCTCTGTTTTCAGAGGTGGTTAGTCATCTCTAGGTACCTACAAGAAACATTGTTATGCTACACCAGGATTTCTGTTTAAAACTATTTTTATGTGAATGCATTGATTTCATACAGCCACAGTTAAAATGAAGCAGCAGTGTGTGGACATAAAACACAGTGTACAGCTCTGCAATCTTCAATTCAGTCTGTGTGACAGTCTTCTGGCCAGAAGAAGTCTGGGAAAATGAGCTTCTGCAAACCAGTAGTTCCATGGTTTAGACCAGTTCTTGGTATAGAATTGTCAACAACTTTCCACATTCATTAGAAGCTCTGACTACCGGTGTTTGGGAATTTTTGTTGAAAAAAAAGTGGTATCGTGTCAATCCAGATGAATTTATTTGTTTTTATTTGTTTTATTCTTTTTCTGAAGTACTGATTTAATCTTCTTTGTTATTTGCCTTCACACTCACCCACTCCAGAGTTTTAGTCCCTGCATTGGTAATAAAGAATTGCAGAGAGGAGGGATTTGCCCCATTTAATTGCAATCAATAAAAATTTTTTTTTGATTGGAAAAATCCTAATATTTTTCAGATTACTTGGAAAAATCTAACTTTTTTCCCCCCAATTTGAAGTTTGAAAAGGCTTTCACATCTTTGAAATACTCATGGATGTAATAATAAACATTTGCTGCATGTCTGGTGACATAAGGCAGATTTCATAGCTGTCTCTTTCAGAAGGATAACTAGCATACTAGCCCTCTAACACCTGCTTTATATATTAGACTGAGAAGGACCAGTGTCTTAACTGATGACATTCTTTACTAGATTCAGTTTGTTATTCTCAGAAAAATATTATCCATGAGTAGACATTTTCTCCCACTTTTTTTTCCTCTCTGTCTCTGTCTTTTAAATTTTATTTCAATTTTCCTTATTCAGTGCAAAGTCAAGACTTGTATTAACAGTTTCTGTGACAGCAGCTTCTTCATAAAACGAGTAATATGCTCAAAATTGTGAATTCCTTAAAATTTCCTTTCTGGAGGTAAATTTCTATCAGATACAGAAAGTAAAACAGTAATTCTGTCTTTTGAGATATTCAGTGTTCCCAGAAATTCTCTCTTGAAAAAAATGCAGAGATCATTCCCAATATTTTGCATCCCTTCTAATAAGCAATCATAGGAAAAATAATCAAAGAATAACACATGAACTTTTATCTCCCCTTATATTTTGACCAGAACTGGCCTGGTTCATCTTCATGGACATTTCTTCTTTTCTAATTTGAACTGTGCTTAAATTGAAGAAACAAATATATAAAAATAAAATTGACAATGCCTATTTCAAATAATATGATGTTTCTGATTTTTCAGGACATTCAAAAATAGATGTTTTCTTTCTCTTCCTTTGAATTATTAAGTCATAAGAAAAGAGGGGAGTGTAAAAGAGAAATCTGAACGTGTAAAATTAATCTGGAAAACTGATTAGAAAATCTCTGACTTTTTTACATATAATGCCATGCACTGTAATGTGCAAATTTGTTTACAGCTTTGTGTGGCTTGAGATACGTGCTTAAGCATGTAGAGATTGCAAGTCTGCTATTTTGGCAGCAATTAGAACTAGGAGCTGTATACTAGGCTCAGTATACAGGATGAGTAATTGAATAGTGGAATAGATATCCTTACTTATAGAAATTATATTGCCTTTTTTAGAAGGAGTTTTGCCCTTTTGAGGTCTCTGAATCATGATAATTTTGGGCTCTTAGTTTCTTTTGTGAAAGCATAGAATATGCAGAAGAAAAAGAGCCTTTCAAAAATATTTCCAATTTTTTTTTATCCCCTGTATGAAGCAGTAGCTAAATGATGCTGTGTGAGAGCTTATTACTCTTTTTTCGTGTGACTCATATAACTCATTCACAGCTTTCCTCTCTATGAGCAATGTGGCCAGACTAAACAAATGTTGAGAAAATCTTTATATCATGCTACATGAGTGAAAGAGCTCATTTAGTCATGCTGCTAAAGGTATTGCAAAGCAAAGAAGATAAGTAGCACACTGCTCATCACTAGCTTCCACGACATTTTTCACAGACTCCACTTAATTGTGTTATGTCACTGTATCTAAACTGCTTATCCAAGTAATAAGCTATGCTTCCAGGCTAGACTTCCTCCAGTAGAAGAAATTTTTATGTAAAATTATTTATTAAGAAATCTTTTTACTGCAGAAGAATACTCAAACTGCTCCTAGCTTGGCATGTAATTAAGCAGAGCTCTCTAGGGCTTCTCTTGCTTCCCAAGCGCAGACTTTCCTAGGGACACAAAGTTGATGTGTCTTCTCCCTTTCCAGTAAGAAGAAGAGAATATTGATTGCCTCAGTTCTTTTTCACTTGTGGGTTTGGACACATGATCTAGTTTAATTTACAGCTCCTATTTGTAAGGCTTTCCTTCCTTTCAAAAACTGCCTCTATGTCTATTCTAATTTAATTTTGTTTCACAGCATCCAGATCTTACTTAACCTCATTTTCCTTGTGTCTGTGCTGCCCCTTTCATTTATCCTGCTTTCCTTCCTCTTCATTCTTCTCATCTTTCTTCTTTCACTGCCCAACCCAGTTCTCAGTTAGTGCACTGTCTAATCTGTACAACCTCTTCATCACTATTTAAGCACCTCCCAAGACATGGAACCAAAGGGATAGATGATCTTCTATTCTATCCTCATTAGTGATGTAAGTTCTCAGTATGTTCTATATAATACCAAATTTCATGGCACTGGCTGCATTTTTAACTAAAATGCTCCTTGCTCATTTTCTGTTCCTAGTAAATATTATAATACAATAAACCTTTTTTATTTTAAACACTAAAAATGATGG
Organism: Cephalopterus ornatus; assembly: GCA_013396775.1. Lineage (NCBI taxonomy): Eukaryota > Metazoa > Chordata > Aves > Passeriformes > Cotingidae > Cephalopterus > Cephalopterus ornatus. The sequence continues at coordinate 35,503 of VZRE01007725.1, read as the reverse complement.
AACCCAAATGGCATGAGAGTGTTGCCTTATTTTCCACTTTATTCACCTGTTGTTAAATGTTGTTAAGAACTGATGTAAACAAATATAATGACAAAGTTTTCTCTCCCAGTCATGCTGTGAGTGTGGAAAAGGTTATGTTTCTGTACATTCCCCTATGATTTTTAATTAAAGCACTTAGTTGCTGGCAGGTGTGTAGGAGTATTGTTAGATATTAAATGTGTTGCTTAATTGTTTATTATTTCCTGTGTTAAAAATTGAATGTATTTGAAAATGCTTTAGTGTGAAAATGAGACTGAAAAGGTGTGTTCTATAAGTCTTCATAAGCAATTCTCATTCTCCTTCAGAAGAAAAAAAGAAAATATTATTTAAAATATCTAGTTTTACTTGCATGAAATATTGACTTTTACTGGGATGCAACAAAAACTGCTTCAAGTTTGAAAATTTTAAATCTCATCAGTCTATTTGCCATAAGCCTGTGAATAGACTAACAAACTCCAATTAATATCATAGCCTCATAAAAGAATAATAATGAATAATGCGAGCTGTTTAACATCAAAGATTAATCACTTAAATAGCCAAGTTAAACAGTACAGTCTGTATTACATCTCTTTGGCAAATATCTTTCATTTGTGCATTTCTGAAACTCAGGAAGAAAGCCAATTTAACCTCAATTAAGTTTTTTTTTTTTACTTGGCTATCTAAATGCCTAAACTGTTATACTGTAGACTCATAGAGAAATGTAGATGGGAAAGAAGCCCTATGTGATCTTCTATGTTTGCTTCCTGCCAGACCAGAAATCCATTAGTACTATTTACCTAGTACCATCTTGGTTGCCTTTGCTAGCTTAGTTGGGTAATGATCCAAACGATGAGCTTGAAAGATTTTGCTGAGGTTCAACAGAACTCTGAATTAAGTGTTTTCTATCTGTTTGAGCACTTTTTAACTGATTTTTCTCCATTTTCAAAGATTATTTATAATTCCTACAACTGTCATTTTTATATAGTATTTCATATCTTCTTGGTACTTGTACCCTCTTTTTAGACAGCAGTCATTTGCTATGCCCAGACCCTTGATGTTTCAGTTTTAATTTTCTACATCCTACCTTCCTTTCCTCATAGTGCTTTTTATGATTGTCCTGAGTCATGAAGCTTGAGATCCATGATCCTTGTATTAAGGTCTTTGACACTTCATTGCTTTTTACAGAATGGATCAAATCACATTTAGATCTATTATTTCCCTTCCCTATGATGATAAGTAAGCAAAGAAAAATAAAGAGGATACAGTGATGATTCACAAATGAAAATGTTTGTGACTTCTCGGGGGTTAATAACTTGGAACATATCTGTGATACTTACACTCCCCTGCTCATCCCCTGCTTGCCCTTTATGTGTACTATGTTAAATTATGAACTTTTAGCCATTCTATCATTGTTATTTTGTTGGTACCAAGGACATTCAAGGGAGTAGGATGGGATGGCAGGCACAGAAGGGATCATAGGCTCACACAATGTTAAAACACGAGAAGAAATTAGCACGGATGCTAACTCATCATCTATAGTTTCATTGTTGAAGTATCTTTCTCACATACTGAGCTGAATTCTCACAATGAGTGAAGTCCATATGATTTGACAGAGAAAATGTGTAGCAGCAGTATGTGCAATATACAATTAAAACAACTATTGATGAAAAGTCATTCTCACAGGTATTACTCTCTAATCAGACCACTTTCTTGCAAGGCTGGAAAGCAGCAGCTAACTGGTAAGATAAATGAAAACACCCCTTCCCCTCTGTACTCTTTATCTTGGGATTACAGAGTGCCAAGGTCTGAGCTTTTTCATGCTGAAAGCAAGAGCAACCTTTTTAAAATACAGGCCTTGGACTGAATTCAGAGGTAGCAGGAACATCACTTGAGCTATTGGTAAGCAGTAGGGGATGAGCAATAAATTGGAAGTTCTGGGTCAGGAGTCCAAGACCTCCCACTTGTATTTCCCCTCCTTCTGCAAGTAGGTGCCTCTTTTTCTTATCTGGATTGATGGCACAATAGTTCCAAGACAAGCATTGCCTTCTGAGGGACTTCTGCTCTTGTAACTTGGTTTTGTACTTGCAGCAGTGATTCTGAGGGGCCTGAGGGCTTCAACTCATTGCCTTACCTTCAGCTTTATTGAGCATAAGAGTTTTCTTTGTCCTTTACCCCCATTTCTCAGCCTCTGTGAGCAGCAAAGTTTAAAAACTAAGAGAAGAGTGAAGATGCTGGAAGAAAATGTACTCCTTCTGCAACTGTATAAAGCATTTTTGTGTAGACTCTTCTAGTTCTTCCAGTGTGCTTGACATGGCAATCTCAAAGAGCTTAGCAAGCATGAAGGAGTCAGAATAAGATGGTTTTGTCTTTCTGTTTAAGAAGAGAATGAGATTTTGGGGAGCTGAGCCTTTTGCTTGGAAATATACTCATGTGAAAGCAAATGGGGAAAACCAGCTTGTTTTATCCACAGAAAAAAAATTGTAGCACTGCCATCACCAGATAAGCACTTTTAAATGCATTTTTACTTTGAGAGGGCACATGTACAATACAAGTAAAGTATACAAAATGAATGTCCTTGTGAATAATGATGAAATTCTCTGTGAATGTTTTAAAAAAAAAAAAGAAAGAAACACTGTGGTAATAGTTCAAATGTTTGCAAGGTTTCCATTTTCTTTTCATTATGCTCCATATTTTTGACACTCACTATACAAGATCATATTAACTGATGATATAGCATCATGCTGTGTTTTAAACGATTACTGCTTTTTGCTTGAAGACCTGTTGTCAGTTTTACTAGTAATGACTATGTTCCATTTGAAACTCTAAAGGCAGGAAGTGGTATGTTGTCAAAAAATCAGATAGAGAGGCATACACACCATTACAGTTCATTTACAAGGTGTTGTCCTTGAAAACAAAATGCCCACCAAATTAAGCTTGTTAAGACCTGTTAATATGATTACAACTTGTGCCCAGGTAATGGAATAGCAAACTCCTTGTTCTTAGGAGACACTACACTATATACAGGTGTAAAAAAAGTCACATTTCTCTCCTTTATTCTTACGTTTCTATACTCCTGTCCTTTCATGGCTCTTTGTGCATTGAACACAATGTACTGTAGAGTTTATCAACAGGATATTGGTGGAAAAAAATAAGTAGAAATAAAAGAACAGTGTGTCAGTTGAGAAATCTGGGAAGGCAAATTGTATAATTATATTCTGCAGCTTCTTTTCACATTTTTGAAAGAACTGTTTCTTTTCTCTACTTTCTCATTACATGTAGTGTATCATAAGCTCTTCCTGTTTGTATTTGTGATCTCATTGAAATGTTTCCTTTGAGGCCAGTGATTTGGTCCAGGCTTTCATATGCATCAGAATGACAGAAATTCCAAACGACTCTCTGTTGCCCTCTGCCTTTTCACCCTTCTGCCTACAGATTCCGGAATTTGAAATTGTTTGTTGGTAGTGTCAACTAAACCTGTTTGTTCTTAACAAACATTCCACATATTTCCAGGTAAATACCTGAAGAGGCTTAGGTCAAGCACTTAAACATTCATTACTTTTTACTTTAGTAGGAGACTCAGTTGTCCTGAGAGCAACCTGTGTGGTGACTGAATGGAAAAAATGGTTTATAGGCTGCTATGGTTCTGCCATGGCACTGGGAGTATGTGAGTAGACAGTTGGAAACAAGTTCAAGTGAGCAAAAACCGAGGTAAAGCCCTGACTGCCCACCTTTCATATAGACCAAGAGATTTGCATTTGTATTGAAAGTCTTGCATCATACATAATATCTGGTCATCTTGCAAAGCATACCTTAGTTAGAGGAGAAATTTGGGAGGACTAGTACTTACTTTAGAGATGTAGGCAGTTGGACTATACTGTGCCTGTTCCAAAAAGTGATACTACACATGACTCTTGGCCTGGCATGTGTTCCTAGAACTTGATGAGAGAACTATTATATGAATTAATAACCGAAAAGGATGGGAGTCTCAAGGTTTGAATATGGAATGTGCCTTGTGAAAAGAAGCACTTAGATAAGCTAAAGCACTTTTATGTTGTTTTTGTGTAAGGGACCATATGTCCCAAAAATAGATAAAATTATGAGATTGAACTTTAGGCAGATATTGAACAAGTACAAAAAAAGTGGTACTCTATATACAAAACACAGAGTAGCGGAAAGATGAATTACTAATTACCAACTCACAGTGTTATTGTGTATTCGTCTCAAGGATGTTGAAACATTTTATTCATTGCTTTCTAAAATAATTCAAAGATGCACAGGTATGTGGATGGGCAGGGAAGTGAAGTGTTGCAAATTCTTACCAGTTTCAAACACAATTTCTGTGGCTACTGAGTCCTTTAGTTTTGGGCAGATAAGGAGCTAGAAGGCCAAAACTGGGTGTATAATACCTGTGATGTGGCTTGTATTTTATGTAATCCTGAGGTGCAGCTATTTCTAACAAGAAGCATTCTGTCTTGTTTCTAGAATATCTCTGCACTGCACAGAGAAGTCTGATGGAGCTCTGAGCAGGAAAGGAGGGTTGCTGATGTTTTCAACTGCGGCAGTAACTGTTATTGCAGAAAATGTGTGATCTGTCATTAATCAATAGAAATGGATATGCTTCTGTTATCTGGGCTTACTTCTTTATTTTTTGGCTTTTTGTAAAAATCAGCAATTTAAAAGATTATATTCTAGGCAACTCACTATATGATGCAGCAATTATATCCAATTTAGTATGGAACTTAAAAAATATGGGTCAATATTGAATTGTCTTTCTGAAACTGGATTCCTGTTGGGTTTTAGCATAGAAATCACAAGGAGGGCAGGAATAGGACTGAATAACAAATGCTTAGTACACCCTGACTGGTTTAACTGAAATAGCTTTAAAACTAAAGGCATTGAAGAAAAGTAAAACTCTTAAAATAGATATTATTTGAAAAACTAATTAACAGTGGCCTTTCAGGTACATACATATTTCCTTGAAACATTAAAAAAAAAAGGTAAAGTGAAGGTTAAAATGCAATTTCTTAATTAACCTGGGTTAAATTCAAAACTGCTATTTAATGTCATGTAACTTAACTGATATTTAACATAGTCAGGGAACAGCTGTGTGTGGAAGGCACTTTTCTTCCAGTGCTCAGTATGCAAATTTTCAAGATTCCTTTGCGATATGGTTAAGTGCAGGCAAAACTGATTCTGATGTATGTGGTCACACTGGGTTCACTCAGCATGAAGGGCATTGTCCAGATATTGTTTGACTAAACAGATCACTTTGTTAGGTCAGAATTTAAGTAAGGGAAATGGGAATGAACCATATAAAATTTTGTATTACTGTGTTTTTCTGTGGTTTTTGGATTTGTATGAAGTAATGCAGTACTTTCAAATGTCTTAGTGAAGGGTTATATTTTCTTTTCTAAGCTCTAATTCTAAGTTTGGTAGACCAGAGCATTTAGAGTGTCATGGACTTACGTATTTGTGTAGTGAGTAATTAGGGGCCTTGAGCTTTCTTAGTAATTATGTGTGGCCACTGAGTTTCTGGGCAAAACATCCTTATGAAATTTTCATTGAGGGAAAGAGCTGTGGTTTTATTTTCAGCATGATGTGAATGAATTTAGCTGCATGACTCCCATTAATGGTAATAAGTGTTGTGCATCTAAATGACTCTGTATTGTACTGAAAATTTACCTCTTGGTGTGCTTAGAGTAGAACAGTATGTGTTTGAAGTCATCCTTCCTTGAAATAACCTGAAAATCTAGTGAATATGGGGGTGGTGGAAAGGCATTCAGAACTACAAATCAAAAAAGGGCTAGAAGGAACCATGGGAAAAAACAATCAACAAAGAGATACAAAGCAGATCAAACAACTGTCAAGTCGAGCAGAACATGTTGGAAGCAAACAAAGCTGTTAAAATCTTAACAAACCAGACATAGGAATCACAAAAATGCATTTCATTCAGGTTGTCATTAAACAAAAGCATTGTGTATCAAAGCACATTCTCAAAACCAGAAAGCTTTTCTGCTGATTAATCTGACTCTCAGACTTCTCCTGTAGCTGCTGATAGTTCTGAATCATGGTGTGCAGAAATACAATGGCAGTACTTCTAGTCTTTCACCCCAAAGCAAATCTTAGGATATCCGATTGATCCTCTTGACTTTCACATTGGGAAGTCTAAATTTATACCTTTCTTTTTTTTTTTTTTTCTCCTCTCCTTGACACAGAGATCAGGAGTTTCACAGTGTCATCCTGTTAAAATGCTCACAACTGATGCACATACAGTGCAGGCTTGCCATAAGCTATCTTTCAGTAAATTGACATTCTGATCTCTAGGACCTGTGAGGAAGGAGATAGAGAAAGAGGAAAACATGCTACCTTTATTTCCTCACATTTGCAGAGTGGGGTGATATTGTTGAGCATCTGCCCAAGATGGAATTGCAAATTCTATAGTGTAGGGCAGGCTTTGACCTGGTGAAACTGAACAGTAGAAGGGCTCCCAGTTATAAATAAAACGCAAGATTGCCGGGAAGTTTGTGGGTACAATTTTCTCTGCTAGGTTCACATTTACAAATGCCAAATATTTCACTCATTTTCAGTGAAAAAATGAGTATGTTAGATTATAGTCATAAAGGCTTGATGGATAAAAGCCCTCTCTCATTAATAGTTGATATCCAGTATTCCAAGGAAAAAAAACCACTTAATTTTGTTGAACATGCCAAAATATTCTTAGAGAAATAATTTTTTTAATAAGTGGTGAATTACTGTATGCTCTTGTGGTATTTATTGTGATGCTGTTAATCAAGCATGCTCTGTGACAGTGTTTATGCTACTCTGCGTACCAGTATCGCTGTAGTGCTGCCCCACATTCTGTTTTAGGGCTGTCTTTATTAAAAAAAACCCAAACCAGAATATTCCCGGTGAGCTGTATGAGTTTGAATTAATCTATTTGACATTTTCAGTTTTCAGCTCAAGAAAACTGCCTTGGGATCTCATTAAAAAGTTGTGAAAATTGCTTTGTCATTTGTCTATTGTTTCTGGCAGACAAACTCTATTAGAATTTTGACTCTCTGCTCTAGATCTCTTTCTTCCTCCCTTGTACATTTGTATACATGTATTTATAGAGAAGTGAAGCTGCTTTGAGGGAAAGAGAGATCTCATAATTAAAAAATAACCATGCACCTCTGTGGTTTTCAAGGAAGAGTTAAGTACTTCGAAGAGCAATGACTACGTTACATACTTTCCTTCTGCAAATGTACTATAGTGGCGAGCCACCTGCTGTCTAGAGGGTATGGGGAAAGCGTTGGTTCTGACTTGTTTGATCTGCATTGTGGCTTTGCTTCAGTGTTTTACCTTAAAGAATATAATATACAGCATTAGTGTGTGACCAAATGTAAATAAAATGAATAAAAAAATGAAAGTAGTAATAAATTATTAAGGAGTCTTGAGTGAATATTGTTTCTCTAGAGAGTAATTTATCCTGGAAAAATATCAGACTAGAATTTTTGAACATTCCAGGCTTAGTGAAATTAGATATTTGATGCATCTATATAGGGGATTAAATGTCTTCCTGACAAAACCCAATAATTATTTTATACAATGAAGCATGTATATTGATTGCCCTTTTAATTTTATTCTAGCTGGCTTAATCTAACTATATATGCAATTTCTATTCATAAATGTTAAATCTTTTTTGTATCTCACTACTTTCAGTAATGTCTGGTGGTATTAAGCTCCACAAATTAATTATATGGTATCTTCTAATACCCCACCATTTATGCATTTTAAATGTGTAGCCTTTTCCATCAGAGTGTCATGGTTTAATCCCAGCTGGCAACTAAGTTCAGTGCAGCTGCTCTCTCGCTCCTCTGCCTCACAGTCTCCCTACCCTCCTTGGGGAATGGGGAGGAGAATCAGAAAAAGCTAAAAGCTGGGGGGTTGAAATAAGAACAGTTTAATAATTGAAATAAAGCAAAATATGATTATAATAATAATAAAATAAAAACAATAACAATAATACAGGAAAAGAAAGAGGAATAAACCCTGAGAAACAAGTGGTGCACAACAGAATTGTTTGCTACTTGCTGACCAACGCCCAACCAGTCCCTGAGCAGTGCTCAGCTCCCCTGAGGGTAGCTCCCCCACCTTATATAGTGGATGTGGTGTCCTATGGTGTGGAATATCCCTTTGGCCAGTTCTGGTCAGTTCTCCTGGCCATGCTTCCTCCCAGTTTTTTCTGCACCTCCTCACCAGCAGAGCACGAGACACTGAGGAGTTCTTGGGGTAGGCGGATTAGGGTGGTAGCATTAGGGTAGCACATTAGAGCTGAAACATTAACATGATTCTCATACCAAATCCAGAACACAGCACTATACTAGCTACCAAGAAGGAAATTAACTCTATCCCAGGACATGTTTTTGTTACCACTCTGCAATATTTACAGATGCCAAGGGGTCAGTGTAATACTATCAGATATTTTAAGAAAGCATATTGCTGTGACATGTCAATTGTTTATTGGTCTGTTGCTAAATAATTCTGCTCCAATGAAGGAACAAGAAACCTAACCAGCATGAATAGTACGTGTAGTGAATAGCTAAAAAAAATCTACAAATTTACAGTTATTTATCTAAAAAAAATCAGCTAAGAGCTATGAATAATAGATATATATCTCAAGAAAATTAAGATAAATTTCATTCATCAGTCTGCATCTTTTAATATGAAAGGTATAGTCATAATACCTAGTAATCAAAATCCTAAATATTATTATTCATTCCAGAAACTTAAATTTCAGAGCAATGTTGGTCTAACTGGATTGCTAAGCAGAACTTTTGACTTGTGTTCAATAAAAATAATGAAAATTTAAATTATCAAATGCTTATAACAAGCTGTTGATAGATATATTCCAGACTAATTTATATTAAATACACACATTTTTGAACGTCAGTACTTTCAGATATACCTATCAATCCTATACACAGGAAGCTAACTAGGACATTTTGTGTGAAATTATTTGTTCAGATGTGGTGTTATTCTGGCCATTTCAAGATCTGCTTTATGTCTTCTATCAGACTATAGAGGTAAAATTCAATTATCAACGTCAAAATAAAATGCATCTGCATAGTTCAGCAGCCACAATGAAAGAAATGTCAAACTAAGGATTTTCAAAGATAAATTCTGTGTTTACATTTGTCAATTACAAATTACTGTGGTTTAAATTAAGTCCAATGCAGATGCAGGCTGGGGAGAGAGGAGAAGAGAGTCCCGTTTTAAGTCCTGCATCCTAGTCAGGTAAATCATCCATAATAACAGCTAAGTAAATTCTAAGAAAGTATTCATACATTCTGGTGAAATACCAGAAAGCTCATCGTATCAGGAAATCATGGAACCCATAGTTACATTTGATTTCAAGCTATGATTTTAGACCAGATGAAATAAGACCATTTATTGAATGCCCACAGAGACTGTAACTGGCTAGAGATGAGTGGGACTATTACCAGTTCTCACACTTCCCTACAACTTTCTAGAGATGTAGGAAATCGTAGCTAAGTCACACCCCTATGTAAAACTGTTTGCCTTATATCCCTGGAGTGAAGATGAATTGTACTGTTATTGTTTGTCTTATCTTCACAAGGACCTCATCCATGTCCTTCTCTTCCAAATATAAAAAATAAGACTGTCTTCTTCTTTCTCAGATGTAGTTAATAGGAATATATTTGTGTGCAAGGTATCACCTCCTTGATTGTCACTATGCCTTCTGTTATTGTAAAGACCCAGGAGCCATTCTTG
>VZRE01007725.1:0-25698 GCA_013396775.1 Cephalopterus ornatus | reverse complement strand
GTTTTTGTTTTTTTTTTTTTTTTTTTTTTTTTCCCTCTGGGAGGAATACCTGGTCTTGTTTGTATTTGCCATTATTTTGTGTACTATTATTTTATATTCAGCTTCATTTAGACAAAATCTAAAAAACAGATTGGATTTATTCTGCCCATTATTTCCCATTTTCTGAATATGAGAAGCATTGCATTCTGCTGGGTGTGGTCTACAGGACAGCACTTGAAAGCCTGGTCTAAGTGCTTGGATTAAAATACAGCGAGGACCACAAGGCATTCCTGCAGCTGTGCTTGGAAACGTGGTTGCTGAGGCCTTCTGCAGACTGAAAACCTTGTGACACAACTTCTCGTGTCTCTCTTCTAGTTTTGCACTGCCTGCAAATCCTATTCAACCCTTAATGAGCTAACTGTAGTGGTGATCTCAAATGGCGGTTTGGAATTTAAACAAACCAAACCAAAGCAGTACCTGTTTGGGAACAGACCAGTCTTTTTTTACTGGACACACAAATTTTGTTCACTAGCATTACATTCTCTGGAGAAAAAGTACCCCGATTGTTAATTAGTTTTATAGTATACGATGCAGTTAAGTGCTACTGCTGCTGAGATGGATTCAGTGCTGAAATGAAGGCAAGACCTCTTCTGTTGTATTTTCCTCCCTGGTTCAAGTGTAGGAAGTGCGAAGGTAAAAAAAAAGGAAACTGTTCCTTTCTCAGCAAATCTTTATTAAGGCCCAGATACTTTCCATGAATGATAAATAAACTATGAGAGAAGAAAATGCTTGAGAAAGATGTTGCTATGGCTGAATCAATTCAAGTTTTTGATTTAGGCTTTGCTTTTGGTTTTCTTTAATTATTTGTTATCCAAAATGGAAGGTACATATCCAATGAAGATAGTATGCAGAAATATCGTGTTCATAAATGCAATGAAGTAACCCTTTCCAATGTCTTTATTTGAACTTCTCAGTTTCTTTGACTTTACACTTACTTTGAAGTGTAAATTTCTGTCCATAATTGAATTTAAAATGTGTTGGCATTACTGACAATCTCATTTACAGCTCCAGGAATCCTCATCTGCAGAACTTGTCTTTCTTTATGAAATTCTGGATGAACTTCTCGTGGAGTTTCTCTGCTTTTCCCATCCTCAAATAAGACCCAAGTGTCCTATAAAAACAATCACTTATCAAATATTGACATGTATTGTGAATAATTTGTTAATTATTATGAATAATTCATTAATTTTAAGGATATTTAAATGCTTTTCCAGCAAAGTAAGACAACAATGGCCATAGACTTTCTGAAATCTATTCACCTCTCTGTACCTTTTTTCAATGCTGAATGGGTTTTCTTATGTGTGGGTCTTCTGTAGAGTGAACCACAGTCACTTACAAGGGGTGGTGGCAGTTTGGCAAGTGGCTTTGTTTTTTCTACTATGTTAGAAAAGAAAACTCCTTCAATCAAAAAGGAAAGTGCTGTAATATCTTGCCAAATTCTCCCAATTCTGCCTGTCTATAACTTTGAAATCATCAAATTCTTATTCCTTAGTGTCACCCATGGGAAAGGCTTCAGGTTAGCAGTTCATTTTCTATTCCATTATGGATCTACATGATGCCTTCCAGTCTGTCTGTTAAAACTATTGCCTAGATTCCTGCTTTCTGCAACCAACAAAAAATGTTCCTAAGTATAAATAGCCCTTAGCAAAAACCAAATCTATGATGAAAGGCACAGATGCATAAGGATAAAAAGGATCATACATTCAACAGTTTGCTGTTGTATTATGTTGTCTAGTGTTCTGCTGACAAACCAGATGATATTTTTCATCCTGTGAGACTAGAAGATGAATGAAATTTATGTCTATAGGCAGGAAATGTCTATTTCTTTAATTATCTTCCCTTCATGCATGTTTTTTCTTAGTTTTTTGTTTAAAAATCCCTGGTTATTTTCCTTTATTGCTGCCTTTGCTGACTCACTACGAAATACAAGGTCCATGGGCAGTTGGGAAAGTACTTTTTATGATAATAGTGGTTCTTTTCACTCACCAGTAGTCAAATTTGTATAAATTACTTTAAAATTCTTCCTAGATGTGCATCTGGATAAAACCATAATATTCCATATGATTTCGGAAAGGATTTGTAGATTTATGGCTTTACTAATTTTAGAATAATGAAACTTACATTTTCCAGTGGAGTTCATCCTGTGTCTTCTTAAACAGAATACATTAAATACACTTAAATAGTTACACTAAGGTGTTTTGGTTTTTTTTCAGTTAACACTGGCATCACCCCTTTTTGCTAAAGCTGCATGACACTTTGCCTAGTTTGCATGTGTGAAAGCAAATTTTGAAAAAGATCACCCTTACTGTCATATTAAGTCACCAGATATAGAAAATATTTAATAGAAATTATCTTCCTGTTCAGAGACATCATGGGGTCTATTTATCATTTAAGAGTTATGTAAATACTTGAAATTAGGCTGAATTTTTGCAAATGGTTTGTGCATGAGGGTGAGTTCATCCATTTTCAATGTATGTCTGAAACTAAGTATTCCTTTCACCACATTTTGGGGAGACTGATGATTCAAGCTTCAATCTGCAAGTGTATCATTGTTTTCCAGGTTCCCCAGATTTGTGGAGTGCTATGAATGGTTAACAACCAAAAATTTGTAGGAGTTGATCATTTTGATTAATGCATTTGGACGTTCTGCCTGGTGAGAATGCATTGAGTGTCTCCTTAGGGTGCAACAAAGAGTCTTGACCTCTGCATGCACAGAAATAACACTGACACAGCACAAAAAAAAAAAAGCGCCAGTGTTCAAGGCTGGAGTGAAGTCACTGACTAGTGTCTGTCCAGAAGGCAAATTACAATGAAACATGATACACAGAAGAATTAAAGTAGCTGTTAATTTTAGATGTCTACAAGTTTTAGTTATGAGAAAGAACTTAATTAACTTCAGTAGAATTACAAGGTAGAAAAGAACAGCTGTTCTCCTGCTCTGGTGGGATTCAGAATTAACCTTTATGTTAGAGTAGAACATTAGGGAATTTTAAGCAGAAAAGAAGGCTAACAGAAACAAGGGCTATATGGTGATTAGTACCTTCTTGGATACTATCAATGTTTTGTCACGGGGAAGCAGGAAATGCTAAAAGGATACGCTGTCAAAATATAAGCCCAAATCTTACTTGTAATAGACTTTATTCCACATTTGGTCTCAATCCAAAAGACAATGAAAACTTGATTCAGCCTCTGGAGAGAAAATAGAGTAAGTCTCAACGCTGTTCTGTCTTTTTTTTTAAAAAAAAGACCAAAAGTTTAAATGGTACTTTTGGAGCTTCTGATGTTATTAAAAAATATATTAGCTTTTTTTTCCTCTTTTTAAGGTTCACACCTAAAGAGAACTGACTTAAAGAAAAGATGTTGCCTTAAAAACCAAACAAAAAAAACTCTGGCAAGGTAGTTGTAGGAGTTAGCAGTAAAATTCTTTAAACTGGAAAATGTTTGCTTTTTCATCCCCAGGTTTCCTCACTCAAAAAATAGCAGCCTTTGAATCACAACTTCATTCTTTAAGCCTAGGATCAAACTGAGAGGCTAGTAGCTACTGCTAACTGGATGTTGCTGTGAGATACAACTTGTGCTGCACAAAGGTTTGAAAACAAAAAGCAACAAAAAAGAGAACCCATAAAAACTTTTAATAATTTGATAGCCTTGTAAAAGCTTTCTATAGAAATTAACTTTTAAGACTTTAGCATTTATTTTCCCATAACAAGGGTGAATCGATTATTGAATGGTCGAATGCACACAGTGCATATTGATCTGTTCATGCATAGCAGCTTTCTCCCAGCAGGCACCTTGCTGCCTGTAACATATTTTAGATAGGATTTCTACTCATTAAATTACAATGACCTGGAGCAATGGTCAACAAAACTGAAATTGCCTCAGTTCATCCTGGTTTGGTTCACTGCCATTAAATTTCAGTGGCTGCATTTCCCTAGAGTAAACAAACCTGAAGAACATATATGGTTGAATGCTTCGACTTCTTGTATTTAATCAAGTAAACCTAAAAATTTCACACCTTTATTTGGAAGCTAAGAAAATGCAAGGAATTATTTTTTGTAGTTTTAGAGACTTTAAAAACCTGGTTTAGATTAAAACATAACAATCTTTAGCTGATGTGATACACAGGGTCCATGGCATGCCCTGCTACATTGGCTTCTGCACACAGGGGACTTTGTTTTGATTTCAAGCGCTGTTGGTCTGGCAGTTAAATCAGGCCAGGAACTTCCATCTAGACTCTCAGACCAAATTTGTGTTTCTCAATTTTAAATGTGAACACAGAAAAAGGACATAGAAGTTCACTTAATTACATAGGCACTGGATCAAATAATTCATAGTAGTTTTGCTACTTGGGATCCCAACACTGAAGGATAATTCAAGTATCTAGGAAAAGAATGTTGTAAACATCAAGTAGAAATCAAATTTAAAAGTGACTATACTGAAATTGTCACTGGAAAATGAATGCATATTTTATTCTCAGCTACAGTTTACAGCTGCTAATTTGTTCAAAACCCAGTCTCAGTAAATTTAGTATGTGTTTATATTGATAAAATAATAAGAGGGAGTCCTTCCAGAAGATAAAACTGCCAAGTAATGCAACAACAAGTGTATTTCTATATTTTGGTTCTCTATTTTAGTTTTTGTTATTTTGCTGTGAACAAATGCTAATATTTCTTGGCAGTTGGAAGTTACAAGTAGCTCTCAACTCTATGATGCTTTCGTTAAACTGATATTGAAAGGATTTAGTTTTTCATTTCACTTGGGTAATAGTAGTTTACATTTTTGTGCCAGCATAGTACCTCAAAGAGACTTCTTTTTGTACTAGAAAGCAATATGGTGGTCATTTATGAATATAAGCAATAAAGCATGAGGGGGAACATTCTGATTTGCATGAACTGAAGAAAGTATAACTTATACATGATCGTGCCTGAGTAATTTTCAAAAGGCGGAAAAAAGTTTAATCTTTGCTAACAGGCATTACATTGTAAGTCATAATTTAATTTCAAAAAGAAGTCAGCATTTGTTATCAGATCCAGAGATTTGAAATGCCTGGATGTGCTCCACATTCCAACATAGGAGTCCTGATTGAAATCTCAGCTGATGATGAAATGAGAATGATGTCTTGGCAGAGACAAAATACAGACAATTTCAAGCTAGTTGCTTTCATAAATTTTTCAAACCTAATTACATCTGTAAATTTCTAGGGGTCCCCTGTTTCAAGCTGCTGTTTTTAAGGGTGGAGTTGATCTCCTGTTTGACAGAGGAGACACTCATGGGTCTCTCCAAGAGACTTTTTGAGACTTTCCATTAAGCACTGTGAGCATGTTTTATGTTCTCTAAACAGAAATTCACTGAGACAAAGTGAATTATTGTATTTTCTGCCTCGGCTGAAATAAATGGCTTTATCTTCTTGTTTTGATTAAATCATGATGCGATTTTCATCTAATCTCTCCAGTGGATCTTAGATACTTTAACATGGAGTCCTCATTCCTTCACTTAAAATGGAGGCTATACAGTGGGGGTGGTCTTTTCCTCCCCTTCTCTCTCCCAGTTCTCCCAGAAGACACACATACTTGATCATCTGCTGTCTTACATCATGCTCCTAGACTAAGTATTACCAAGTAAAAATATGTGAGTAATTTATATTTATTTATTTAGTGATGGAACTGGAGGCTGCCACCTACTGTTTTCCAATTAACCCAAAGTTAAATTATTTCTGAATTTTTCAAGGATAAAGTAATTGCCTAATATTTGAGATATTTTTAAGACTGACAGAAACTTGAGGCTATTTGCAAAGACAGTGGCACTGTCACCCTTTAAACGAGGAAGCCAGTAATGAAACTTGGGCAATACAGCACCTGGAGTCAAATTCTCTTTCAAACTCAGCTGAGAGAAAATTCTGGATCTTCTGCATAATGGAAAAGCATTCTAAGTGCCAAGGTAAAAAGAATTATTACCAAAAAAACTCACATAGAGTATTTTTATGTTCTGTGTATCACACTGCAATTACTATAATTAATATCTTTCTGACAGAAAGATGTATGTATTATCAGTGTTTAAACTATTGATTGACTTCCACATGAAGACTTAAAGTTGAGGTTTGATAGAGAAGGAAGGAAGCAAGCAAGGAAGGAAGGAAGAAAGGAAGGAACGGAGGGAGGGAGAAAGGAAGGTTGATTTTGCGCAGGTAATGATGCCCCTTTTAGAAAACAGGATCTCTTTGATGGAAGTGCATTCTATTCCATACTGCCACTAAGCTTTTGTCTGTGATTTGCCAACCACTTCTGTAATGTTATCTTGTGGCTTTTGTGACTGTGTTTCTAAAACTGCTTTGAAACACAAGTTGAAACAGTAGTGGACATTTCTCAGTTTTAGTTGAAACTATTTTGGATTTACCCAAACGTGTATTTCAATTTGTTTTTACCATGAGTGAGAGTTGTAATGAGATACATTGGAGGAATGTGTGATGATTGCAGAGTGAACATCAGAATCCTTGCAGTCACATTTTCACCTGCTCATGTGGTATGCACCTGTGCCTTTTTGGCAAATAAAACTGGTATTTTGCCACACAGCAAATTGCTCTTGCAACTGATGAAGGATGTTTTTGTCATTTTGCCCTTTCAGATGATACTGGGTGTTTTCTAATGGATTCTTTAAAATTTTGCATTTCAGAATTGCTCTCTCTTTCACTGTCATAATTTAGCTTGACTAGTCCAAATCCACATGTCATGGATAATGCATACATAATGCCATTAGTTGCATCTAAAGAAAGCTTTGTGGAGAGTGAAATTATTTGCCCAGTGAGATTGAATTCAAACTAATTACCTACTGTTAGTCTCCACTAGACAAGCAGTCAATAGCACAGTTTGCAAAAACAAGAGGAGAGTGTACATAATTTCCAATCTGCACTGCACATATTCCAGGATGGGGGGGCTACTAGATGATGCACAGCAATATCTCATAACAGATAATGTCTTGGTTTTCATTTTTAGTTCTGCTAACTTAGCTTAAAGGCTTCATTGTAAATTGATATTCTAAACAGTTCTTTAAAGCTCTGATTTTAATAACAGTAACCTGTTAATGTAATTTCACCTTCTGCGCTTATTGACTGTTTTCTTTTTCTCTGGTCTTTTCTGTTAGCTACAGTGAAGCCTCAGGTTTGTTCTCCATGTAGGCTCTGAATATGCAGCTTCTCCCATCCTACTGTATCCTAATTTTTCAGTAGCAATATTTTGTCACTTACAAATAAGTAACAGAGTGTAGAAGTTTGAGATTTACAGATGAAAAACACTGAGTGCAAAGTAATGAATTAGTGCATTCTTTACATTTAAATTAACAGAAAAATAAAGACAGAAAGTGACTGCTCAAGTGGATAAACATATTACTGTAAGTACAAAATAATCTTTATACTCACGAGGCAGATAATTTCCAGTTGCAGTTGGCTATGCATTTATATATTTGTATGTGCCACAAAGGTACCAAAGTTTTGTACTAACAAAGAGAAGATGGGAGAAAATTATAAACGCTTGAATCTATTCCTTAAAATAAAATCTTACTGGAAATCTATGTTGCTTTTGGCTTTTAATTTCTTTGGAGGATGCTTCCATCCAGCCAAGGGCATTTGCCTAGGGGATGGCAAATGTGGGATTAAAAGTCTTGGTCTGTAGCTTCTTCAGAACTGCTACAGCTCTTACAGGGATATATAAAAATAGGGGCTAATTATCTCCCCGACTATGTGTGAACTATATATGGAGCATGTGCCACTGACTCTTGAATGAGAAGTTATCTGATGATGTGTTCATTGCATACTACTCAAAAGATTTAAGTGACTAGTATCTGGATCATCTGATCAGGGAGTTTGGGTTGATTATGCATGAGACTGCAACCGTATGTAGGCCAGAAAAGCAAACAAACGCAAACTGAACGGAGGTGCCTCCAGGATTCGGCATAAGACGTTATTTC
The DNA here is from genome assembly GCA_013396775.1 of Cephalopterus ornatus. Taxonomy (NCBI): domain Eukaryota; kingdom Metazoa; phylum Chordata; class Aves; order Passeriformes; family Cotingidae; genus Cephalopterus; species Cephalopterus ornatus. Next base: position 17,700 of record VZRE01007725.1, on the reverse strand, counting down.
AATTAACTTGGTCTTATTTGAATGAGACATCTGAGGCTAATATGAGGTGTGTATTAGGTCTCATATTCAAAATGAAATTCATGTTTAGACTGTGGCTACCTTATGCTTTGATGGTATTTTGTACACACCCCACTTCAGACTGTGGTAAGAAATGGACTGTCTGGGTGTTTTGTGTGCTTCACTGATATTCGGAGACCAGGCTTTTCTCCACTTGAGTATGTGAAGAAAACCTGTTATGTATGTATATTCTGTCAAATTTCAGCTCCTCAAACATTATGCTTATAACCAGCCCTGTTTTTTAAAAGATGGCCAAAAGGGTAAATAATGGTGTTGAGGCCTCCTTTTGTATAATCTCTGTCATTTGGTTATTCATAGAGGAAGCAGACAGCTTTGGTCTATTTTTCTCTTTCGATGAGAAACTCACACTGATGTTTAACGTTCCTATAAGTGTCACAAACACTAAATTATTTGAAAGTATGTAAAAAATCACAGGATTTTTAAAGCTTTGTGAATAAATATGGATAAGCATCCTCTTTTAAAATTCTTATAGTGGATGAAGGCTGCTTTGAAATTAGAAAATTTGAGATTTAGGAGGCTTTGGCCTCCACATTTTCATATGTGATAGTAGTTTAGACACATTAGTTTTTGAAGTATTGACTTAATTGTTCTGTCTTCCTAGACAAACTGTTTCCAATTTTAGACTTAATTTTGGGACAGCTGATGTCCTATGCACTGTAAAGAGGATGCAGAAACTTGATACAATGTTAAGGATTTCACTTTGAGCCAGAGGTGTCATGAAACCTATGCTAAAGGTGTGTAGGTCATTCCTTGAACCTAATCTGAACCACTTTTCATCATGTTGAAATTAGTCCTGTGACAATAACTGACAGGCAGCAGCATCTTGCAAAGCATAGCAGTACAAAGATTTAGCACTGAATGAAAGAATTCCACTAAAACCTCTCAAACATACTGATAAGGAAGTTGGATTGAGAGTATGTGCTGTCAGTTATTTTGGAAGTATCATTTATGTCTTGAGGTTTTTTTGTTTGCAAAATATTGCTAAGCTAAAGGGACTTTTGCTACTTCCACTAGTGACTACTGAGCTGCCTCTCTCTCTTTCAGCCTGATTTTTCTGAGAAAGGCTAACATACCAATTCACAGGCTTCAGTTAGAGTGAAACACTGCAACAGGGACAGTAAATCAAATCTGTGACTTGCCCCCTTCATTTCTTGTGCTGGGTGGCAGTTCAGTGACACACCAATTTTGAATTTTGTTGCTGTCTATAAAGCTTCCCTTCTCCACTACATGTTGGTGGATTTCTTTTGCCTGAGGATGGACAGATGCTGCACAGCTTGTTTTTCTAACTAAAGAGAGTTTCTAGGGCCCACTGGCATCTTATGTCATCTTGGAAAGGTTGGTTTTGCTCATGTTTTAGAATTAGAGACACTGTTTTCTTATTCAACACAGATTTTGAGAACCCTAGATCACATGCTGTGTTTTACAGTGGTAATGCCTTTACATATCCCTCCACACAAACAGCACACAGCAGCATGCATGGTGCCCTATTAGTATAGTGATTACTGAATGATGGCACTTTTCTCAGTGTTGAACTATTTAGTGGATGACATTATATTTCACTTTCTTCTTTCCCTCTGAGGCCTTGTATGCTGGTTGATTTTTTTTTTTAATAGATTAGGGTTTTGTTGAAAAATATGTATGTGTTGAAATGGAAACACTGAACAGTTAATCACTAGATTTGGTGCCTCTTGTACTCCAGAAAAACCCCCCAAAACAACAAACAAAACCAAAACCAAACCAAAGCAACCAACCAACCAAAAAACCAAAACAACCAAACAAAACCCCCTGAAAACCCCTACATCCAACAGTTTTGATATGGACAAAACCTGCTTTAATATATAACTAAATAATAATCAAAGCTAAAACAATTTTGTTTGTGGAATCTAAACACTCCTTCCATCCCTGTGTTTCAGTTTAATGACAGTGGATGTTCTCACTCTTTCCCTTTAGTGTTTTTTTGACATTTCTGAGAATCTTAGGGTAGAGCAGATCTGCATCCAAGTCTCTTCACTACAGTGATATCAGTCCTTTTGAATGGAACAGTGGCAGAGAACATCTGCAGTTACTGGGAATCATGTGCTTATACTTTTAAACTGTTAAAATGCCATGCCTTTTGTGTTACTAGTCAGCATTCTCACAGGTGCTTGAGGCTACTGTTAAGGAGTTAGTGTAATCCAGGAACCATTCCTGGACATTTGCACATGGTCCCTCCACACTGAAAGCTTGGAGAGTTTTGGTAATGTGCACATTGGATGTTATGTGCCAGTTTTGCTAAGGTCAGAGGCCACTTTTGGGCAACTTTAATTTAATTGTATTTTAACAGGTCGGTTGTATCATACAAATAATTCTGTTAGCAGACAGAAGTCTGTGTGGCTTATTTCAAGGTTTGGTGTTCAGTAATTTTCTGAATGAGGTTAGCTGAACACCAAACAATCCCAGAGTCAAAATGATTTATAATGTTTTGCAGAGAAGAATATACAACCCGACAGCCAAAAAACTTTCATTAGAGGCATTCCAGCTCGTTTTTTTAAAAGATGTAATGTGAACTCCCAACTCAATAGGTAGGCAGTGAGTAAAAAAAATGGTGGAGTGACTCATGTAGCAAACATAGCATGATGCCATTGTTGCCCCACAGTTTTCAGCCAATCTTTTGACCTTTCCATCAAAGACATTTGGTTTCCTTTTAAATGATTATGAGGCAATAAAAATCTGGGGAATTAAATAGTTTTTTTTATGGGACAGATGTCTCTGTGGTATTCAGTGTTCTGCTGGCAGAAATCTACTAGAAAAAAGAACGAATGGACTAACAGTTTAGGAATGGTACTAAATCTAGCATCCCTTCTGAGTGTGTGGTATTCTGTGTTTTAAAGCAGGTCTAACAAAGAAACAGGTGTAGTAAATATATTAAAACTATTCCTGCTTTAAACTTCTGATCTGTATGCATTCCTTTAAGTAACCAAGTAAATTTTTTATATAGCTTACATTCTGTGGCAAAGAATTTTTTAGTTTAGTTATTTGCTGCTGTTATCACTTTATATTTTGTTGCCTTTTTAACTCAGAAAATGTCATGTTTTGATTCTGCCTATTATATCCCGTAAGTATTACTTTTATAGTGTATGTGTACTGAATGTATAGAGAAAAATACTCCATGCTTTGCTACAGTTTGTTCCTTGTTTGCACTTTGTTTCTTCTGTGGACAGGACTCCTAGAAGGTATTTAACAGATGCTTTTGCTACTGCTACTTGGAGGCTACAGTTTTGAGCCATATCTTGAACGTAATTTTGCATTTGTCTTAAAAAATGTGTGCTACATAAACGAGGGGATGCTATGACATTAATATGTGTAATACAATTATTAAAGTAGCTGTATTTTCTTGATGAGGTCAAAAGTCCACAAAAATGGGTGCTCTAATAAGAGTACTATATAATGTTTTTCCTGCAGTTTTGTGAGAGAACAAAATATGTGATGTTCTCAGCTGAACAGACTATGTGAAATATTGATATTGCAAATTGAAGGATTGCCCTATAGAAATGGAAGCTCAGTAGAGCTTTATAGATCAAAGTTTGACTGAGCATCATAATTCTCTGAAATAATCTTTTTGCAAACTTTTTCAAGGAAAAAATGACACATATAAATGTTTGTAGGAAGCTGTTGCTTGCTACACTGCTAAAACCAATCTAGTTTGTAAAAACTCATCTCTTGGAATATGTCCTTAAGGGAGGGTCATCATAACTCAAACTAGTGTTTGTTCCCAAATTAAAAATTGTGCCATTAACTTATGAAAAGTAATTATGATATGGATGGCACCACACACTTAGGGTGCATCTGTGGTTCACAAAATTCCCCAGATAATGGGAACAATGATGTTATGTTCCAAACGTGTTTGTTATTCTCTCTATGCTTAGTCTGTATTGCCATTGTTGATCTAGCTGTAGAGGTTTGTGTCTACAGCTTTGCATCTATGCCTGACCTTGTATCTACCTCTTTCCTTGTATGGGCTTTGCTGCCTGTCAGCCTTTTTGAAGAGAGTTTTTTAATGGTAATTATACTTCTCTTTTTGGTTCTGTTAACTTTCTGATGAGTTCATATACTTTTCAATGTTTAATGTGTGATGGGTGGAGTACCAGGGAGATGCTGGGAACAAGAAAGAAAATGCAGGCTGGACAGCCAAAGCCAGTGGGTAGAATAGATTTAAGCAGGACCCAGCTTTAGCTGAGTGTTTATTTGACACATAAATTATTACAAAGATTTCAACCTTGCTACTTTGCAATCTTTGGTCATTTAATAATTATTAATGTTAGGGAGCAATTTGTTTTAAACTTTTTTTCTTGTAATTAAGGAGTTATACCACTATACTCATGCTTGAATAATGGTAATTTCAAAAGGCTTATATTAAGAAAAGAGCAAAATAAGATTATTCTTTTTTGTTTGGGTGGGAAATGACATAAGCAGAACTTGACAGGAAAAGGCTGTGATTCTGGCTGCCATTTTTTCCTCTTTGTAGCACACAGGATGTGTGTGTGTTTGTGTTTCTGTATTTGTGTAAAGGATATTAGGTAAATATTCCATTTTTTTTCACTGCAGACTTTCAAAGGCAAAACAAACTACTGATCTTTGGGAACTAGTTTATCGAACTCTGCTATCTGTAATGACTGATACGTTACTTGGCAAAGTGGGGTTTACAATTTTATCTTAAGGAAGCACAGAAATAAATGTCAAGAAACTTGGTTCTACTCCAGGCTATTCTCAAACCTATTGTGTGACCTGGCAAATACACCACTTTCCTTTCTGTGACCCCCTCATCCTTTGCATATTAGACCTTTATATTTTTTTTAGAATGGTCACAATAGACTACTACCTTGTACATTTCCTTAAAGTCTACACACCCTTCTTTGAATGATAATTGTTATCCATATCCAAATCTCTTAGTTAACTTTCCCTATCTTGAACTCTTAGAACCAAGCTAAGAAATTTCCTTTTGCTATTCAGAGACATGATTCAAGTCTCTGCCCCAAATGTGCCCTGCAGCCACCCCAGGCTCTGCAGAGGTTAATTTAGGTTGTAATCTGATATTGTAATTGCACATGACTAACTGTACAGAAAAAATGATAGTAAGAGAGCTTTTATTTTTGTCCCCAGCCTCAACATATATTAAAGACTAATTGAGTAGTTGTGTAAATGAATCTTTGTCATTGCTGCAGGAATGGACTTACCATCCTTTTCTAACTGAACAACTCTTAAGTATCACATTATTACCACAGTAGTATAGTATCTGAAGATGTGAGCAAACTTAAAATTATAAAAAAATTTGCTCCATTTAATCAAACAGCAACCCAAGAAAGGGAAGTGCTTACAGAACTCTGTTTACATACACTTTGGTGACAGATGGGTTGCATATATGGTGCAACAAAAGTGGAAAAAACTAGATCTTATGTGGATTTCCTCTGAACCAGTGCATGTGTTCATATTTACAGCAAAAAATATCAGATCTTATTTTCCCAGGGCTTCTCAGTCAAAACTGACTTGAACTAATACAGGAAAGATCTTGTGTAGTTTGGTCTCAAGAGTCACTCTCTTGCTGGTGAGTAACTCTGATTAGAACAGCATATCAGTGGATTTCAGTCCACATCATGTTGTCATCTCTAGTGGCAGGCCAGTTGCAGTTCTCTTACATGGAAGAAGTCCTTAATTGTGTTTATAGCTTATGAGGAAAAAAATAGCTCCACATTTGAAATTTTCAGAGACTTTATTTGGTACATGGATGAGGCAGTGTTATGTGAGGCAACTAACTTTTGGTCAGGATATATTGTCATCATAGCAAAGTATTGAGGAAATTAGGAAAAAAGATTTTTTATAATATTAGTCACACTTAAAAGATATAAATACTTAGAAATTTCTGTTTTGCTGCCCCTGAACGTGAAAGGGAGGTTCTGCTGCTGAATCTGTTGCTTTTGTCAGACAGTTTGGGTAAAAACCCAAACCCATTGGTTTTCTCTGACCAATGGTAGCTGAATTTTCTCTAACTGACAAATTCTTAGCTTTACAATTTCAAGGTGATGTACAACAAAGGCTAGGAAGGCTTCTGAATCACCCTTTATACTAGGAAAGATGCTAGCCAACCTTGCTCTAATTGTACTTGCTTTTCTTACAGTCATTCACTCTCTGTATTCATAAACAAAGGGATAACACAAAAGTATGTAATTTGCTAAAATCTGTCACAGGTCTTTAGTGTTTCTAGTTTATTGCTATCTAATAGATGATCAGTGACCTAATGTGGTGCGTTGACCTTGGCTGGCTGCCAGACTCCCCGCCCAGCCATCTCTTTCGCTCCAGCTCCTTAATGGGACAGGGGGGAAAGAAAGGTGGAAAAGCTCCTGGATCAAGGTAACGTCAGGGACACCATTTAACATTACACTTGGACAAAGCAGACTTGACTTGAAAATTAGTTTATTGCCAATTAAAAATAGAGTAGGATGGTAAGAAACAAGGACAAAATTAAAATACTTTCCCTGTTGTCCCCACTCCTCTTTCCAGGCTGAACTTCACTTCTTCATTTCATACTCCTTGGCCTCCTCCTTCTGAGCAGTGCAGGGGGCTGGAGAATGGTTGTTGCTTTCAGTCCATAACAGTTCCTCTCTGATGCTCCTTCTTTCTTATACTTTTCACCTACTTAGGTGTGGGTTGCTCCTATGGCACACAGTTCTTTGAGAACTACTCTAGCATAACTCCTTCATGTGGTGCAGTCTTTCAGAAACAGAATGCTCCAACCCGGATTCCCCAAGGGCCACAGTTCCCATTATAAAACCTGTTGTGTGTGCGTTCTTCTCCACAGGCCACTGCTCCTGACAAGAGCACGTTTGGGCTCTCCACAGGCTGCAACTTCCTTCACGGCATCTCCACCTGCGTGGCAACCTCCACAGAGGCAATATGGATGTCAGCTCCAGTGTAGGCCTTCATGTCTAGGGAGACAGTCTGCTTAACAACCGTCTTCACCACAGGCTTTCAGAGGAATCTCTGCTCTGACACCTGGAGCACCTCCTCCTCCACTTTCTTCTCCAGCCTTGTCTGCAAGGCTGTTTCTCACACCTTTTTTTCCCCTTATTCCTCTCTCACACTCTGCTGTGCAAGAGTGTATTTTTAAAAAAGTACTTTGTCAGAACTGCCATCAGCTTGGCTGCAGGGCACAGTGCCCTGTGATGGGTGTGTTTGATCCCTCTGGAAATGTCTCTTCCTGGGAGAGAGCAGCCCCAGCCTCTCCTCACAGAGGCCACCCCTGCAGCCCCACGCTGCCAGCACCTGAGCACTTGTACGCAGTAGAGCTAAATAATTTGAGCTTCCAGTGGACAAGGAGCTATTAGCAGAGACCACCTCTCCAACTAGCATTATTGAGCCTTTTTAAAGGTTTCAGTGGACAAATCAAGGACTGAATGGGAAATGGATAGTGATTTACTTATCTGTCTTTGAACTGAATTCTGCAGGTACTTTATCAGTGAAAAATGTTGGTAAAGCTGAGTACAGGCAAGGGCAGTACCTGCATCTTGCATCACCTCAGTCCCTGGGGGAAAGGGTTGTTGAAGTTATTAGGGTTCTTCACATGACAAGTCACATAAAAGAGTAACATCTGTTATGTCCTTATGTTGCTCTCGAGGCAGACTTGCATCTTGATTCCTCTGGGGGTGAAAATAAGCTGTTTGTAAGTTGGGCCTTGTAGCCTAAACTAGTCCTCTTGCTGGGATGACTACGAAAAAGAATCACCTCTGAGAGTATTTCATTTTGTCTGAGGATAGAAATCTTAGACAGAGGTGACATGGCAGGTAGATGATTCATTTAGATTATGGCCACTAACCTTTTGATAGTTAAAGACAGGTGAAGTAAAACTTGTCCTGAACTGCCATTTAGAATAAGCCAGATGCACAGATTCCATATGTTGTCATGATATTTAGGAACTTTGAGAGAAAAACTTTTCTGAAGACTGTGGTATGTTGAAGACATGGATATAGTCCTTCAGGACCTCAGGTAGAAAACTGGAGACTGTGACAAATGCCTCTTCATGTTTTTATTTTTTAATATGTGCTCGTGTTTTTTCATCTTTCTGTGTCAAATGTTCATTCCTCAAGAAGTAACTTTTTGGGGATGTAATTCCAGGGACCTATAAAGCAGTACAGTGTCTGGCTTCTCTCAGTTTTCCAAGTCATGTAATGAAGTCTTGGATAAATGTCCTAATTTTTTCTACCACTTCAGCACTTGGACAGTAATAAAAATATTGTTATACCTTTCTGGCACAGATTAATGTCAATATAAATAACAACATCCTACTCCCCACCCTCTCAACCACCACTTCTTTTGAGTTTGTTCTTTGATTAATTGTAAAAACATGACCTCATACTTGGTATGTAGAAAGTTTGTTGTCTGTACACATCAATACACAAATTCTAAGGCTTTTCAGGGATTTCATGGCCAGCATTCGTGGGAATTTTGCCTACATTTGTTGCTGGCACTTTGTATCTTTAAAGATTGTGACTTATGCCTGTCACTGTTTTTCATGTATTCCCCAATTAATTTCTGTAATAAAGTGTTGAAGCACATTTTATTGAAGTTATCTGAATATACAGACTGGCTATAAATACCTGTGATTAATGATGCAAAAAAAAAATATAATTACTGTTTTATCATTTATCAGTAACACTTTTAAGACAGTTTAGCAGTATTCACAATACTTAGGAATGCTTTTGTGTGAAGCCGTGAACACAGGTAAGCTAGACAAGCATTATATAATATATTTAGAAAGTGTTACTGAAGTGATCTAGATCAATTTTTCATGCTCTACAAAGTTTCATATAATGTAATTTAGGTGTTTACAGGATTAACTTTGTATGATTCTTTCAATCAGTTTGTACCACGTACAACAAGAGAATGTGTGTGTGCATGCATGTGTGTGCGAAAGTGTGTGTGTGAAAATAAGCTAAGTGGAAAATTCTCAACACTCTTACAGGGAAGAGCAATATAAATTAGCTTCTAGAGCAGAAAAGGTCATAGCACAGGTAAATAATAAATCAAGTTGGTAGTTTTTACTCTGTAGACAAAACTATCACAAAAAGGTAATGTTTGAATCTGCTGTTACAAATACCTGAGTTTCAGATTCTAATATGACAATTTTCAAAATTCTATTTCTTTCTTTACTTTAGCAATGACAAAACATTCCTAATAAAACAGTCTGATTCAAATCAAAGCCTGGGATCCTGGTATCAGCTGGAACAGAGTTGGTTTTCTTCATAGTAGCTTGTCCAGTGCTGTGTTTTGGTCTCAGTGTGAGAATAGTGTTGAAAACATACTACTGTTTTGGCTGTTGAGAAGTAGTGCTTACCCTAAATCAAGGATTTTCCAGTTTCCCATGCTGCCAGTGAGGAGCTGCACAAGAAACTGGGAAGGAGCATGGCCGGGACAGGTGACCTGAATGGGACAAAGGGATATTCCAGATCACAGAACCTCATGCCCAGGATACAAACTGGGGGCAGCTTCCTGGGAGGGGCTGAGTGCTGCTTGGTGATGGTGAGTGGGTGGTCAACATCTGTATTGTGCATCACTTGTTTCTCCTGGGCTTTATTCCTCGTTCTGTTTTTCCTATTATGATTTTTATTTTTATCATTATTATTAATATAATTAATATTATCGGTACTATTGTTAAATTTTGTTTTCTCTCAATTTTTAAACTGTTTGTATCTCAACCCATGTTTTTTTATTTTTTTTACTTACACTTAGGGTCTGGTGGGGAGTGGGTGAATGTCTGCACAGTCCTTTAGTTGCTGGCTGAGGACCAGATCAAATTAGTATTTATGGAGTGGGGAAAGTATTTTACAGTAGAAAAAATGGAAATACACTAAAAAATAATTTAAAGCATAACCATGCTTTACTAACAGACTCCAGATTTTGTGCCATATTTTGTAGACTCAAACACATTTGTAACCTAAAACCCCTTTCTCTTCTGTCAAAGCTTTTTAAAAATGCAATATATTTATCATGTGATTTAAGCATTTCCATTTCTCATGAAAATATCTGAGGATTGTGTGATACTGCATAAATATTGAAGCAATACCTAACCAGATACTCATAGATAATCTTCTGCAATACTTTTTCCCAGTTGTGTTTTTTTACGTGCTCCACAAAATTTCTCACCTAGTGCTAGGCAAGAAATACTTGGTTTTGTTTCTATATGGCTTCATGGAGCTTGTTAGCATGCATTTGCCTCCTCATAGTGCAAATATGTGTGTATAGGAGAGATGTGAGAATAAGGGAAAGTGTGAGTGTTGAAATCATAGTGAAGTTGTGATCTTCTAAGTCACACTGTTTTGCATTTTGTTTTACTGCATGTTAAGTAAAGGGAGAGAATACTCTCCATATTTGAAGTTCAACGAAAATGAATAGTCTGGTTTTGAAATCATGAAATCCAATTTCAAATAATTTTGAACACAAGGAAATTATTTCTTTCAGTGGAAGCCAACACTAAATTTCAATTTCCAATGCAAAAAGGATTCTTGCTATTTAAGTGAAGGGAATACAGCTTGTCTTTAGAAGAATTGGGGGGTCTGTCTTAAATTTTAGTGTTATAGAAACATCCCCTATAATATTCCTCAGAGCACTGTGACATTCACTGGATTATGAATACAGTATACCCTGTCTTCTTATTCCTTTTTAGGTCAGTGCAGAGTTTATAGCCCCTGCTATTAGAAGCCTGGCTGCTACCAAAGAAAAAGCTTGAAAATAATGCATTCATTGTCAGATAGCACCTTAAATTAACACAGAAAGATGTGGGAAATGTGGAAGAAGGAGCTGCTCTAGAATGTCTTGCAAAATGAATAAAATTGTTAAAACGGAAGATAATTAGCATTGGTCAGAATGGCAGAGGAGGTGTCCTGTTTCATAACTTCTAATTTAATTTAGTTCCTTGCAGTTGAGGAATACGTTCAGTGTGGGTAGCTCAGTGTGTACCTGTAGTGCAAGCTGCAGGTTGAGCTCTGGGTAGCAGGGGCCCCAGGCAAGAGGCTGTGAACTGGTGCTGACCCTTTGCACAACGAAGGGCACAGGGAGCTGTGTGCCAGCGAGGTGAGGGACACTCAGAGACACGGCAGCAGCTGAGGACTCAGCAGGAAGACCCCAGACTTTCATGCATTTGAACTGTGAGGATATAAAACCCCATGATTTCCTTTCTTCAGGGTCCCTCCTTGGAGGTACCAGCTCAAGTTGTTGTGGCACCATGATTAAATTATTGTAATGGTGCAGAGGTCTGAGACTCTGCCAGAGGAAACAGAGGGTCAAAGTGGTCAGGAAACCTGGTCTGACTGTGTGAGAGTGGGGTTTTGGGAGAGCCGAATGGGGCTTCTGTCCGCTCACTGGAGCTGTCTGCCGTGGAGGGGTTTCTTTCCTAGCTGTAACAGTCTTGGGTAGTGGGGATGTAACTTAGAGTGGCTTCTGAGTGGTCAGACAGGGAAGTTTCCCTAACACATGCATCTGTTTAAGGTAACTGGATGGATAAAGTGAACATGGTCACGTGGTATTAATCCATATTATCAGTTTGGTATCAATCATCAGACCATCTTGGATTCCTCAAAGGAAGAGAAATAAAAGAAGAAAAGATTATATACAAGCCCTAAACAGTTCTGACACTGCTGTGATTAGCTCAGCTTCAATAAACTTAGTTGAACTATGCCTGTTTGCTGCAGCTTGGGATCTTGTCCTCTATATCTGTTCAGAAATGAGACAGAAATCAATGATGTTATCAAAGCATAATTTGACCTGTGAAACAGTCTGTGATCTGGAACCAGAAAATATCTGAAGAGGGAGGCTGAGGATTATGAACCAGGTTGAAAAGAATTTAATTACATCACCAAACATTCAACAAAACTAAAGTCAGATTTTTAAAAATAGATTTAAAGTTCATCCAAGTAATGCACCAAATTAACTTTCACTTTACAGATTTCAGGACGATTTTTTTTTTTTTAAATTTTCTTTGATTTCAAATTCATTACTTCATCTGTTTTGTCTAACTAATAGAAATGCTGGACCAGTAGGGTTAGGTGTAAGGCTCTTTTGAAATGGCTATTGCTAATTTCCCAAAGTATCGGATGGCTGATGTCCATATACTGTGAGGTGGCATTGAGTATGACTGTGCATTTCTGCTCAGATAATTGAAAATTGACAATTTACACATTTGTGGTTAATTTCCATGTAATTAAAATTCTGCAAGCACTTCTTTCCTTTTCTCTTACTCTGATTTTTATTCCACAGATTATGCCAACATGGACTATAAAGCACAAAAAGAATCAGTAAAATCAGATTGCATAGCAAGATCAGTAAAACATATCATGGAATTTCTTAGTCTTTTACACCTTCATGATTAGAGGTTCTGTTTGTGTGTGCTAGTGAGTGGACCTTTTTAATTATACATCATTAGTTTGTCTTTCAAGTTGTTATCTCAGTTTCACATCAGAAAGAAATTTCTGTTTAGCGAGTGTCTCATCTGCATGCATGTCACAAATAGCAGCTCAAAAAATATCTAGTATTTCACATCTGGCTATCCTTTGCAGCAATCCCTGCCTTTGCCATCTTGTATTACAGTAAAATGCAGATGGAAAGAATTAGAGGTCTGGTTTAAATTGTGTAAGTTGATTTTGGAATTCTCGGAACTGATTAGGAAGTACGGTTTTTCCCAATATTTGATTCACTCTTCAATATATTTCTTCATTATTAAGTTGTTGCAGGTTCAGGGAAAAGCTTACAGACTGAGAATTCTCCTGATAGAGAGCAAGAGACAAGAAACAACAATAAAATTAAAGCAAATATTACTAGTATTATGCAGATAAGTCTGCTTTAGCTTACATTAGATAACACATCATTCATCAGTACAGAATTTCTGTATACCTGTCGGAAGACTATTGAAAAGAATACTTAAGCAGCAAAGGTCAATATCCATTGCAAACTTTCTTTGCCTGTGCATCAATTCTGGCCTTAGGTATGTATGGTTGAAAGCTCTTGCTATCTCACATACAGGTTTTTATCCTAAGCTTTTTGAAGCAGCATAAGTGTTAGAAGTCTAATATGGCATATCAGGAGCTATATGTACTTGTCACATTCTGCCATTAGAGTTGAAAGGATAGATTGGCTGATTAAATGTGATCAGATTCAATCAAATGAACTTCTATTTATGTAATATTTTTGACATACATATGAACCGTGAGAATAATGCTTATCAACATATTAATGGTGATTACAGCAGAACTTAGGTATTGGCCCCACTCTCTCCTGACTGGGCACAAACTGCATATGTAGACTTTGCACTATAATGGTCTGCAAGCATGTTGCACGCTAAAGACAAGTTCTCTCCAAACAATGCTTCCTTCGACATTTCCTCTTGACATTCCTGTTACTTTTGTAGCTCTCTCTTTTTTTTTGATTTAGCTCGTCTAGAGAAAGTATATAGGGAAAACTCATATGAAGGGGCAGCTGAAACTTTTAGCTGTTCTTATTATTTGTGATCCCAGTATTTTTTTTTTTGTAAAATATTGCTTTGTCTTTTTCTACTTTTCACTTCCATATCCCATACAATTATTGCTTCTCAGATGGAATAAAAGGGAAGGCAAATTAACAGGAAAGGACACATTGTCAAGGACCCTCAAAGGTCTTCTTTAGCCAGTGAGGCCACTCAACACTGAGGAGCAAATTCAGTCTTGATATGTGGGAATGCAGTCTCATTTCCTTTGATTTCCTTTGAGTAGGTGTTCTACTGAGTTGATTGCTCATCTTTTTATCCAGGGAGACAATGTCTTACTGTTCTTAATGAACATCTCACTGAACTTAGCTATTCAACAAATTATCATGATATTTGGTGTATTGACAAGACAGTATTGTTCTCTATTTTTACTTTCATTCCAGGATGAGTTCATGTGGGCAGTATGAATGTCCAGGTTTGTATGAATAGTAGTTCTTCCTTTTCTGTTCAAAATAAAATTAGTGTTTTAGCTGAGGGAATGGTGAATTGGTGTTCACATGAGCCCTTATTTCTGTTGCTTGGCGGTGACAGGTAAGGAGATGAGGATTTAAAGTATCTTAAAATCAGGATGAGTCCTTGATTTAGAGCAAGCACTACTTAGCAACAGCCAAAATATCAGTGTGATTCTCATGATTCTCTCATAATTCTCATACTGAATCCAAGATACAGCACTGAACCAGCTACTTAGAGGAAAATTAGGTCTATGTAGTTCTGGAATCAGGACAATCAGGAACAATAACTATTGTATTACACCTAATGCATTAGATATAATGTAATAATAAGTAGTTAATAATTGCTAGTATTTTCCAATTTTCTACCATATTTATGTTAAGGATAAATCAATTTCTGTAAAATCTAATCTCTAGCTTATTTTAGAATATGGTTTCTTAGCAGAACATAGTAGCTATATATTATGGCCTGTATATTAATTTATAGAGCAGTTTAACTTGTTATGTTGTCAAGGAATTACTCATGTGTACATCAAAGACTGCAGACAGTCTGCAGAGAGTGACTGGAAAGTACTTCTATGAAATTGGTTTTGCCTATTTATTGTTTGTCTCTTGGGTATCCAATCACAATATTTGACACAGGAATCCCTTCATTTAAAAAAAAAGGAAAAAAAAATTGTTCACATGCTTGAGATGTTATAATTATGACTTGCCTTCTGTGATGTTTCCCACTGCATTGCATTTGGATATGTGTCATTTGTGTCTCTACATTGTCTCTACATTGCAATGGCTTTAAGCAAAACCACACACTGAAAAATACTTTTCACTCTCTGTTGTTCCCTTTTGCTCTTTCATGCTGTCACTGTGCCTCTCTATTCTCTCTCACACTCATGCACTCTCACTTTACTTTTCTTTCCTATTCTCCTTCTTGTTCACTTGCTCTCTGAGTCTTTCTCTTTTCTCTCTCTGTCTTTTCTACGCAGACCCTAAACACACACACATGCACACAAGTGCTCCTGCTCCTGAATATTCCAGCACACTCATTGCTTGTGTTTCCACCACCTTTAGAATTTTATGGTGTTGCTAATTGGGTCCCAAGACTATATAAATGACTGAAAATAACAGCATGCCTGGGAATCAGATTGCAGGAGTAGCTTGAGCTTCAAAAAAACCAAATTAGCAGTGGAGTTTTTGTAGAGTCAAAAGGAGAATATAAGGAGGAAAGCTTCAAGTTAGCCATTAAGATGCAAAGTGAATATCATGATCTCACAAAAGGCTGAAAATAGATACTTTTTCCATCTTTCTACTGATTTAGTTGCTTAACAAATGATGCTTAATTGTAGAGATTCAAAGAAAAAATAAAAACATCTGGGTAATGTCAATTTTCATTTTGTATGATTAAATACAGTTGGTCAGTATTTAATGTTTTCTAAATTAAGTAAGGTCAACTCTTGTATGTTTGCAATTCAGCTAAACGTCATTAATTTCAGATGAAAATTTGTTATTTACTCACATGAGTGAAATTTCACTCAATTTCTCTGTGTATGCTTGGTCATCTAAAGTCAATAAAATAAAAGTTGGGTAATACAACAAAATTTTAAGGGTTTCTACTGAATGTGGAAATGCTGGTCTTCAGAAATATTTCTCACTTGGGTTTTTGGCAGTGTAAGGTCTGTGGGCAGATGAAATATTTTTACTCACTTGGGTCTTGCTGGAATACTTACCCAGTGTTCAACCACAGTTCCTGAGCATGGGATTTTGAGTAGTTCCAAGTAGTGTCCCACTGACTGAAACTGTCTTGCTGACAAGATCTGGTACATATGTTTGCTATAAATATAAAACTTTCCTAATAAACAGTGCATTTCTTGTACTGTGCCAACATGCAAATCCTGAAGGATACATTTCTAGATAAATGAATCTTTGCAACACAAGACTGAAAAATGCATTATGGCTGGAAAGCTTTGCTTTTTAAGGTTTGAGGCTCAGTGCATGAATGAAACTTGGATAGCCCTTTGTGGGCAAGCTTGGTGTAAACTCATACTAATAACCAGTTGCACATATATAGATCACCTGATTGACACTAATCACATGGGCTGAGGCACTTGGTACTTAGATATCTGTCAGTGGCTCTTACTAACTAATACAAATTAAGGAGTTATCATCAGAAGATGATGGTTTGGCCAGTCAGCAAGACATTCAAAGATGACCTATATAGCAGTAAGAAATCCCAGCAAAATTCAGACATCTGACAAAAAGGAATTCAGTACAGAAAGAGATATGGTTTGCAGGGGCTCAGGGGTTGGAACGTAGCAATACACAATACGCACACAGTGTAAACTGTAGAGGAGATGTACGAGGACCATTTGTGTCCATTAATGTAAAAATGTAAGGCAGAGACACTATTTTAGCCTATCAGAAGCTCACATATTGATGAAATTATCCAAAACAGTACCTATCCAACAGTGACAGGATTTCAAAATCATAAATGAAATAAATACTGTAAAACTGGCAACATCATGGCCTGGCTATTTTTGTTTGTTTGAATTAACACCTAACAAAAGATGGAATATTTTACTTTTTCCAAATTTCCTTTTCTTTTTTCTCCACTTCTCCCTCATGATAAAATTAATAATCTATTCTTTCTCTGTATATTATTTTCACCCTCTAAATGCTGCTAAATATGCAAAAGCAATGACTAACCAAAAAAACCCCACAAACAAACAAAATAACCCACAAAACACATGAACGTAGCATATGTAGTCAACCATTTTCTATCCCTTGCCCTAATCAGAACCCTTCCCCTTGATGTCCAAGTGTCCAGTGTTCCATTTAGCTCCATGACTGTTTCAATAACAAAAAGCTCAGACATGTTTCTAAGAGATGCAAAGAAGCAGAGAGAGCAGTGCATATCAATTTATTCTTTATAAAAGTAATTTAGTGGGAGCTGGAGGAAAAGGCATTTCCACAACTTAGAAGGAGTGTTTGAACACTCCAATAAATTTAAAAGAAGAAAATAAAAATAGTTACAGTGGGCTGGTTAGACTCCTGAGGTGTGATTTAATCATTGAAAAGCTCACCAGTTTTTTAGTATCAGGAATGCTGTAAACAGGATCTTTGTATTAGCTTGTTTTTAAGTAGAACAATATTAGCTTGGAAAAACACCTGGGTTAATATTGATGCCTGTATCCCAAATTCAAAGTTCTTACCTGTCATTACCTATAACAACATAAGCATTTGAAAACATTTCCTTCAAACTATGTTGTTTTGTTTGGTTGGTTTTTTGTTTGTTTGTTTTTTGTTTGTTTGGCTGTTTTTTTATCTCTAGCACCTCAGAAATAACTGTAGATAAGGTAAGGACAAGAAGAAATATATATCTTTTCACACTGGGATTTTTCGATGACTTCTTTCCAGTGGCAGCATGAAGTTCTCAGGAAAACAATTTTTAATGGTATTGCTCCATCGAGAAAGAAAGGCAATGTTTTTAACTTAGATGCTACTTATTTGTACAGATGCATATTTAGAAAGAAAAAAAAAGATGCCTAATGTAGGCATTGGTGTGCATTTTTGTGAAGAGGGAATCCATTAGCTAATTATCTGGCTCTGCATTCCATCATCATCATCATGGCTAGG
>VZRE01007720.1:219774-234565 GCA_013396775.1 Cephalopterus ornatus | reverse complement strand
GCTGCTCCTGGTGCTCCAGACCCTTTCCCCATCTCCATTTCCTTCCCTGGACACGCTCCAGCTCCTCAGCGTCCTTCTCGCACTGAGGGACACAGGACTCGAGGTGTGCCCTCACCAGTTCCCAGCACAGAGGGACAATCACTGCCCTGGTCGTGCTGCCACACTATTTAATGGGGTAACTTATCGTAACTGACACGGGAATTATTAGCCACAAACGAAAATACCTGTATCATTAACACAAGATCCATGAGCCCGTAGTACAGCCTTGGGAAAATGCTGAAATCTCAGGCATCCAAGTAACAAAATAAACCCCTCAAACCCCCTTAAAAGCTTCAACTGAACAGACAAGAGTGTAAGGAAATCTAAGAGCAAAGAGATTTTTAATTTAGCACTTCTCCTCGAGTACACCTTTAGCCTCAATTTAATTCTAAAACCTTGTTCTCCCTCCATCCCCCGTCTGATTCTTTTATTAGGCTGAAAATTGGGCTTTCCAGATCTACACAATAAATGTACTTTGAATGAGGAAGGGAAGGAAAAAAAAAAACCAAACACAATGCTTTTCCATCAAATGCTTCATCAGAAATGCATACTCACAAGCTCTCCTCAAGAAATTCAGAAGAGAAAAAGGTGGAAGAGGTTTATCAAATCATTAAACATAGATGTGTGCATTTGGCCTGTTGGGCATCAGAATTTCCATGTATCATGAAGAGATAATATAAAACAGAATTCAAATGGAAACTGGAATATTCAAATTTTTTGCATGAAGTCTTTGCTTTCTTAGAGTTTTACCAAAATAACCATAAAATTATTTTAATAATAATGATATTCTTCAATACTGACAAACAAGTCTCTGTTTTGTAGGGTCACACAGGACAAAACCAGTGGTTGAGTTATTCACTCCTGCTGCTAATGGAAATAGCAATAGAAAAACTAATGCCTGTAGGACTGGTGTTAAAATTTTACCTCAAGTACGTGTCTGTCTGCTAATCACTCACTGCCCTTAGGACAGCTGTGTGGTTAATTCATCTTGCTTTCATAGATACCATAGTTATAGAATCACAAAATGGTTTGGGTTGAAAGGGAGCTAAAGGATCATCTTGTTCCAATCCCCTGCCATGGGCAGGGACACCTTCCACTAGCCCAGGTTGCTCAGAGCCCCATCCAACCTGGCCTTGGACACTTCCAGGGATGGGACAGCCACCACTTCCTTGGGCAACCTGTGCCAGGGCCTCACCACCCTCCCAGGCAAGAACTTCTTCCTAATATCCCATCTAACCCTACTCTCTTTCAGTTTAAATCCATTCCCCCTTGTCCTGTCACTCCAGGCCCTTGGAAATAGTCTCTCTCCATCTTTCTTGTCGGCTCTTTCAGGTCCTGGAAGGCCACAATTAGGTCACCCCAAATCCTTCTCCTTTACAGGCTGAACAACCCCAATTTTCCATCCTTTCCTCCCAGCAGAGCTGCTCCATCCCTCTGATCATCTTGGTGCCTCCTCTGGACTCTCTCCAACAGCTCCACGTCCTTCCTGTGCTCTGACTCCATCTCTGTTGATTTTGGTCTCCTCTTGACATGACTCCAGTCAAGCTCTAATAAAATCTTTGTTCCGCACCGCATTCAATAGATCTCATTTGCAACCATCCCCAGATGTAAGCACATACATTTATCCCATATCCTATAGTGGTAGTTTCCAGTGAACAGGAAAATTGCATAGCGGAAACTGAACAAAACAGGAGACTATTTACTGGAAGGAAAAGCGGTAATTTGAAGCAATTAGGACATATTTTGTGCTTCAGATGAGAGCCATCAGCATATAGATACTATATATACCTCTTCAAACTTGAAGAAAACAAATAAAAAGACATAAAAACATAGATCTATGGAGAAATAAACATGGTCCTAAATGTAGAACCCTTGAAATTGTTAGGAACAAGACTTTGGAGTAGAGGGGGTAAAAAATCAACATCAGGGATATCAGCATGAACAATTACTTTTTATAGGTATAGACCACTGATATAATTTCCAAATTTGAAGATCCTCCAGTAGAATAGAGCCAGCTTGGGCATATTTGGGTACTAAGAGTGATATCTGAGGTGATACCACTGAGCAGAGGGGACAAGAACCTGCTAATTCCATGTTCTCTCACCCTTAAACCACCCAGTTCCCGCTCCATCCATCATGACTGAGTCCAACATAAATAGTTTCACAAGGTCAAAAATAAATGGGAAAACCCGTCATCAGTAATACCAAGGAGCCATTTAGGGCCAGAGGAGAGGAATGAATCATCGTCCGTTACTCTTGAGGAAATGGGATATTATAATTAATGGGGAAAACTGCATCTATTCCATGCATATAACATGAATGCCAAGGGAACCAAGACACTTCTGACAAATTGGACATCGCACACAACACACTTATTAATTCATAAATTAAAAATGCATTCTGTTATCCTATCAAAGGAAATTTTGCTTGTTTCTGTCTCAGAAATCTTTTTTTTTCTTTTTTTTTTTAATCGCCCAAGTTGGGGAAAAAAAAAATAAATCAGCTCACATTTTTGAAAGAAAATCATAAAGGGCTTCACATCCATCTTGAGCCATCATGCTTCTCTGCATTTCAGATTGAGTTGAAATTTCTAATTGAAATGATTTTTTCATGACTTAAACTATAAAGGAGAAATAAGTGATACATTTAAATTATTTATCCACCTTATTTATATTTAATTAGGTTTTTCTCTGTGCACACTCGGGCTATACTGGAGCGTTTGATTTTTAAAAACTTCTCTATCGTCAGGCAACAATGGCTGACTGCTTTTCTCATGTCACTCTTGTTTTAGTTTGCTCAGGGGATTCGGAGAACTCCCATTCACATCTTGGTCAGCTTTAATGCATTAACCCTCTCAAGACACAGATGACAGCAGGGACCTTTCCAGAGAGAGGCAGACCACACGGGTACAAGCTCTAGGTGTGGAGGTGAGGAGGGCAAGGTTGGGATCAATCCCAGTTAAACACCAGTCTTTCTTCCTAATCTCCACCGAAGGACAAGAGGAGAAAGTTGTACCTGTGTGAACAGACGCCAAGGATGTTTCTGGTGTCGAGAAAGGGAAGCGATCTCTTTTCTTCATCCAAGGATGACTGAAAGAGGGCAGACTGCTTACAAAAAGCACGGGAGACAAGAACTTCTGGATCACAGATTCATTTAGGTTGGAAAACACTTCCGAGATCGTCAAGTCCAACCTCTGACTGACCACTGTCCTGTCAAGTAGACCCTATGGTCCAGATGTGCCACATCCAGTCATTTCTTGAGCACCTCCAGGGATAGGAACTCCACCACCTCCCTGGGCAGCCCCTTCCGATGTTCAACAACCCTTTCCATGAAGAAATCCTTTCTGATGTCCAACCTGACCCTCCCCTGGCACAGCTTGTGGCCGTTTCCTCTTGTCCTGTCACCTGCTACCTGGGAGGAGAGGCCAGCCCCCACCTGGGTCCAGCCTCCTTTCAGGTAGGAAAAGGAGGAAAACAGGAATCAGGTCTTCCATATTGTTCTGGAAGAAAACCATATCCATATCACAGCTGGAAGAAAAGAGGGAGAAGGTCTTTTTTTTTTGTTGTGTGAATAAATGGAGGGAGGAGGAGTTTAAAACTCTGCAGAGTGACATCTTAAAAAAAATTTTAAAAAAATTAAGGTTTCTTTTTGTCCCCGCTTCAAATTATTATCTTTAAAATCCTAAGAAAAAAAAAAATAAAATATTTAAGATTTCTTCCCTGGTCTCAAAGATCAGAAACATCTCTCTTTTAAAACGATGTATGCAATCACAGGGCTCCACACGCTTTTCAAGGAAAAGAAAAAATATTTCACTGTGCAATAAAATCCAAGGCATCTTAGAAAGGTTTGGGGTTTTTTGTAAGAGACAAATAAAAGTTGCCACGCTTATAAAAACTGGAGAAACATTTTAAAAAAACCAGAAGAGCCCTTAGTACTGGCTAATTTTCATAAATATATTATTTTTAAAGAAGGTTAAAGAAATTGTTAAACCTCATTTTCTCCCAAGGCATCTAATGACAGGTCAACAAAAGCTGCTTTGCTCCTGTATAAATCACTAAACTCAGAATGTGAGGTGTCAAGAAAGCAGAAAATACTGCAAAGACAAACACTGCAAAGCAAACATTGCAAAGATCTCAGCATGCAGTAACACCCTAGTTTTCATACAGAGATACTTTCATATTTTCTATTTGCCTAAATTTTACAGTTCACTTATAAACCAATCAGACTTTCACGTAATAATAGAATAATAGGGAGGTGTATTAAAATCTGCACCACTGCATTGGGAGGGAAGGGAGGGATACCAGGACTTTAAGATAACCTCTAAAACCAATAACAAAGATCCCCACAGCCACGTCTTACAGGAGACGGAGAGAAGAGGACATGTAAAGAATTACCAAGCTTTATAAAACAGCACGAGGAGCTACAGCAGGAGCAGAGAGAGGAGGAGTGGGAAGGGACGGCGAAGCAGCACAGCCCCGACGGTCTCACTGGGCTGGTGCTGCTGTTTCCCTCTTTACACCGGGAGGTCAACTGTGCACAACCACTGCTCTGAGGAGATAAACCTGCCAGTCACGTAGGACTGACACACAATTAATGGATGGGGTGTGATGGAAGGTGCAATCCCCTCTGCTGCAAGCGCTCGGGGAAGGGGAGGCTCCAGCTGGTGCACAGAAGGATGGTTGTGTTGCTGCAAGGAAGGAGAGAGGAGGACTGAGCTGTCTCATCCTAAATCTGAGCTGAGGGGGGAAGCAGCAGCATCCCCGTGCACTCCCAGGTTGAGGGAGGCTGCAGGCAGGTATCCCAGTGTAGCTGGAAGGTGTCCTTCACAGCCCCAGACAGCACACTGAGCTCTGGAGCACAGAGCTTCCTGTGGGAAGTGTGAAAAACAGGGTTCAGTTTGGGGGCTCAGCTGGCAACAAGCCCACAGGGACCCTGGCACTGAAAATCCAGCCAACAGCTACAACAACTGAGCACTCCCCGTGACATCCCTCTGATCCCCTCTAGTTACTCTGTCCTGTGACAAATTTACTCCTTTTCACACGCACCACCTCTGCATTGGCTCCATGAGACCACACATCCCCAGCACTCCCCCCTTGGCACATCTGACGAGAATTTGGGTAGGAAAAAATCTCTAAGCTCATGGACTCCAAGCACTAACTGAACACTGGCAAGCACACCACCAAACCATGCCTATAAATGACATATCTGCACATATTTTTCATCATAGAATGATAGAAATTTTTTAGTTGGAAGGGACCTTAAGGATCATCCACTTCCAACCGCCTGCCATGGGTAGGAACACCTTTTACTAGACCAGGTTGCTCAGAGCTCCATCCAACCTGGCCTTGAACACTCCCAAAGACGGAGCATCCACAACTTCTCTGGGCAACCTCAGTGCCTCACTACTGTCTCACAGTAAGAATTTACTAAAAATACCTCCAGGCCCTTTGTGCAAGACTGCCACGGCCTCAGGACCTGAACTGACAGGAAGTAATTAATAAAAGACATCCTTCAGCTTCCTCCCTCCCCACCTGCCCTGCTCCTCACCGCAGTCACAGCTCACCAAAGCTCTCACAGGTTCTCTCTGAGGGAGCTCCGTGAGGTTTGGAGCCCTGACTGCTGCTGCCCACAAAGGCTCCACCGCACCAATGTCCCACACAGGAAAACCCAAAAAAAAAACTGAAGGAAAAAATGACAAACCTCACCCCTCCCCAAAACAGAAAGGGAGAAAGCTCAGCACACACCTGCCACCATCACCTTGTTAATGCACCTCCCAAACACATCCTGTGAGTGGAGTGGACCAGTCGAGTGTCAGGATGCTAAAGGTCAGCAGCCAACCCAAACATAAAATGAAGGATAATGAAAACAGATCAGTTCATATTTGGGGGCCCATCTTTCCTCTGCAGTGTGTGTTTTACCGGCACAGGTAGCTGAGAATCTTTAGTAACAGTGAAAATGTGAGAAACACAACTCCCTGGGACACAACTGAATGTGATCCCAAGGTGAGCAATGCACCATATACTGCCATACCTGAAATGCAAGAACAATTCAACTGTCCCAAAAATTAAATATGATTTTTCAGCCCTTCTATGCAAAGCTGCTGCATTGCACTGTTTATTTCTAATATGAAAGTTATATAGGGTTGCATGTGCTTCTTCCTCCCCTTAGGGGGGCTCTATTTCACCTTTTGATTTAATCTTGTTTGATGTTTCCCCTCACCATATTAGAAATGTTTTCAAAGCAGACAGTCTCCTATTGAATCTTCCTCCTAAAATAAAGCCTTATTATGGCTGATGCATTATGTAGGTCAAGAATAGTTTTACAAATCCCCATGCAAATAAGACTTGAAGCAACAAACCCCACAGGGATTCCCGCGCCCTCAGGTACTACAATGTTTCAGTTCGGTTGGTTACACAAACCCTACCTTTCCAAAAAAACAATTTTTGGTTTTTTTCTTTGTTGGAAGCACAAACTTCGCTGTTGCCTGGCCTGAGGGCTTCTTGTGTTTGTTTGTTTGTTTAGTTAAAAAGCTGTGGGTTTGGCAGTCTGCCTGGTGGTGGTGCACAGCGCCGCAGGGAGTTCAAGTGCTCTCCTATCATTTGCAGGTATTTTTGTTGGCACAGATTCCGTGCCTGGCTCTGAACCCCACGTTCTACCAACGGCTGCAGGAGCCACCGAGGAGGACCCTGTGCTGGGGGAGAAGATTCCGTCTCTCACAGCAACTCCCTGGCAAGTAGCCCTTTATAGAGGATTAATGTTTTATATAGACTTAAAATGTTTTATATAGACATGAGAAATGTAATCCCGTGGTTACAAGGGGACATCTCAAGGTCATCGGCCACTCATGATAAAAATAATGTCAAAAAAGGATGGAGGGCAAGATGGAAGAAAGGAAAACAATAAGTTATCTTGTGATTTGATACCAGACTTAGGCTTATGCCACGTTACGCTTCTCAGCTTTTAAAAGCCACTCTCAAACAGAAATAATAAAAGACTAAAATAGCACTGTGTAACTGGGCAGTCATAGACACTCAGAGGCCTTCTGTACCTTTCAGAGTCCACACTGGGGAAGGCATCTTTGGAACTCAAAAAGCAGTTGAGCAAAAAGTGCATTGACTGCTGGAGCAAGACCATGTAGTGTCCAATGCTGATGCTATCTCACATGGAGAACTCCTGCAAATTTATCTTCCAGATGATCGTCCCAACCCATTCTGCTGATAATTCTTCTTTGGAGAAGGGGTGCCATGGAATTCTGGCATCCAAATCGCTGTTACAGTCCTGATGAATTTTGAGGAATGATGAAACAGATAATAGCCATGACTAACAGAACGACACAAATCATGTGGGAAAGAAAAAATTAATTGTTCACTCTGCTGCGCAAGATTTATTTCACCTACAGAGCTGACTTTTTAAAAGACTTGAAGATGATGCTGGGGAATTGAATCATTGTGTCTGAATATTGGCCTCAGACTTACAGAGCAAGTCTCTCAGTCAAAAAAATAAGTGAGAATTTTCTTTAAGTAAGGGGAGCAGGGCAGAGGTGGAAATCAATGCCCTTTTGGTCAGACAAGAAAGGCTTAACAGCATCACCTTTACTGTTTCTGGAACAAAATTTGCAGAACACAGCCCAGTTCTAATAACAAACCACCTGTAGGAAGGCAGGGACAGCTCTCCCATGCCTGGACACCACGCTAGAGAAGTTCAGAGATAAAACAACCTTGTTGCTTATTTGATTGTTTGGGGGTTGGCTTGTTTGTTTTAATTAGATCATACAGTTGAGTTGCAGTCCACATAGATACAGATGGGACCACAACTGGCAGTTTTTAAGACTTCTCACTGATATAGATGTGATGAAAAACAAGAATATCCTTCGTACCAGCTCAAAATCTGTGGTTACGAGGAAGAGGAGAGGAAAGCATCAGGGGAAGATGAGAAAGAAATTCACTCCTCCACAAAAGGCAGTATCTCTTCAGGTTCTTGCCCCCAAGTATATTCAAAATACCACAACACTCCAATCAGTCCTTTTCTCTAAAGAGCTCAGAATTCCACTGTTTTAGAGCGAAGCAACAACAAAGCATCGTAGAATGGTTTGGGTTGGAAGGGATCTTAAAGGTCATCTCATTCCAACCCCCTGCCATGGGCAGGGACACCTTCCACTAGACCGGGTTGCTCCGAGCCCCATCCAACCTGGCCTTAGACACTTTTTTTTATCACCAGAGGCAACTTCCCAGTTGTCCTGGTTTTTTAGGATGCACCCACAAAGTCACGCAACCACAATTAAGGATGCAGAGCAGTGACTTTCCATCACACAGTAACAACTTCAGGTTACTAAGAGTCACTCTTAGAAAGAATTAATTGGCGGCATATTACAGGCTCCAGAAAAATCCCACATCTCTCATCCAGCTTGTCATTTTCCCATGATACTTCCTCTCCAAATCACGCAATCTGCATTAAAAACATTAAACTATTTAGATGTACAAAACGAAGCCTGTTTTTCCACTGATAAATACATTTAGCTCATCAACATTAATGTGAGCTCCAGGCAACATAATTACAGCACATATATAATTTGAATTAGCTACTGTGAATCAAAAGTACAGCTCAGTTTTACTCTGTCTTCCTCTTCCCTCTGCATCAAGCCACACAAACCTTTTTGTCACATTCTGAGACGTGGAAGCTGTGAAGAATTTTTACTGGTAGGAAGTTTAAAATATTTTGCTTATTTTTAAAGTATAAAAACATCGGCAATTTAGATACCATTTTGTTAAAAGGATAGAAGTACATCAAATGATTATTTTTTTCCAAAGCCTAACAAAATACTTGCTAGAAAAAAAGCATCACATGCAGGAACGTGTCACCACAGGTAGTGCATCCTTTGGAAACGTTCACATTAAAACCTGACAGCACAAGGGGGAATGGCTTCACACTGAAAGGGAGGAGGGTTAGATCAGATATTAGGAAGAAATTCATTACTGTGCAGGTGGTGAGGCACTGGAACAGGTTGCCCAGAGAAGCTGTGGCTGCCCCTGGATCCCTGGAAGTGTCCAAGGCCAGGTTGGAACAACCTGGGCTAGTGGAAGGTGTCCCTGCCCATGGCAGGTGACAAGGATGGAGGTGCAAGTTATATTGGGTTTGTAGGTCAAAACAGGTGACAGGACACACCGCTGGATTTGCAGAGGAGGGCAGAGATAGGGACACAAAACAGCACTGTGATCTCTGACTGCTGAGGCCAGTGAACCGTCATCTCTCGCTCTCTAGACACCAAGTCGTGTCTTCAAGTCTTATCTTCAAGTCTTATCAAAGTCCGTGATGGAGCCTTTTTAATTTTAAAGACTGCTTTTGTCCTACTGATATATAAATAGAATTTTCATCTTGTTTGCTTTTTAGCTCGTTCAGTATCCTCAGATTCCACACCAGTGTCCTCTGACTTCGTCTTCAATGCCTTTTTTTTCTCCAGGGAAGAGGAGGGAGATCAAAAGAAAGGAAGTGCAAGGAAAGAAGAGAAGAAAAATTGTTCTTTTCATAAAGAATAGAACTCATAAGAACCGTATTTTGAAGAATAAAAATCTGTTTTATTGGAAATGTATACTTCCTGAAACTAAAACACTAAGTATAATAACTGTCAGCTCAAATATAATTGTTTACAACATCTGAGAAACAAGCAAAATTCGTCAGTAATAGGAAGTAGGTAGATTGCCCAGCCCTTGAATATAGTGCAGAGGACCTCAAGACTTTCACACCAGTAAATAAAAAACGAGGATTAAGCCTTTTTTTTCCGTAGAAAAAAATGTTCCAATAAGAAATAGATTTGAAAATCTCATAAAATATCAGTTTCTCCTCCACCTTCTCACAGCATTTGTCTGCTGAAGTAGTGCAGCCAGATATTTACACTCTGAAAAACAGCTTTGCCCCCACTTTTCCTTTCCCCCTGCTAAAAATAATTTGTTTAACTTGACCAACCGGATGTGATCAGATATATTTGGCCATGGCACACATTTTGCACCTACCAAAGCCTTCCCTTTTCAGTTCAATAAAATACAGAGCTGTGTTGTTTCCGTGGCTACTTTGCTCACAAGACATTGCTGCCGAATTAATGGTATTAAACACACATACACATTATCTGCACGGATGATAAGTCAGAAAGGGGGTAAAAAGCAGTGTTTTTGTGCAGAGGAATATCTAGCTTCTGTAAAGAGTTTATAAACCTCAATAAAGAGCACTGGCTTCAGACTTGACAGACCACCAAGAGCAAGCCAACCGTGAATTCTCTCATTGTCAAATTTAATAGAATCTCAGCAATGGGAAAATCCTCATTCTGTGCTGCAAACATTCGAAGTCACAGCCTGCTGCTCATTTCTTAATTATGTAAAAACCCATTTAACACTTATGTTCAGTATGCCATTTTCAACTGACTGAAACTTTCAGGAACTATTCTTAAAACGGAGGGACTTAGTTCTCAGTCAGGGATTAATAGCAATTGGAGGCTTTATTTTGCACACACCAAAGCAAAAGTTTCTAATTGAACAACAAGTGCCAGGAATTTTTCAAATTAGTTTCCTTTCTCCCTGTTTTTTTTTCCTTAAAGGAAAGTTCTGCAAATATTTTTGTTTAGTGCAAATTCTGAAATAAAGCCATTAGTCATAAAGTGACTAAGGAACAAGAATACACTGGAACTTAATTTTTCCCAGCTGCCTAAAGAAACAAACAAAAACAAATCCCCCAAACCACAAAATGCAAATAGAAAAAAAAAAAGGTAAGCAATCTATAGAATAACCACAAGAAGTCTTGTTCAATTTTTGCAGTGGAAAAGCTGAGTTGACCAAGGTAAGAAAGTTATAAGGGTTAAAAAAAAAAAGTAATCTGAGTCATGGTTTGTTATTTCATCTTTGACAACTACCCACAGCTCTCTCCATCACCAGCCTGAATAACAAATACAAATAATAGCTGAACATTCCCTGTTAGCATTCAGTCTGAATACTATATTTTCTAGTAAATCTTTCTACTGAATCTTATAACAACAATTCAGGTTACCCAGCACTAGAATAACATGCTGTGCCTCATTATGCATTTTAACTTCCTCTTCTTCTTTTCTCTCTTGATGCACAAAATAAAAAAAATACCTTGTGCAGGCTTATTGTTATTTAGGTTCACTATACAAAACTACTGCATTTTTACAGAGCCACGATGCCATAAAATATTTATAAGGACAAACAAAACCAGCACAGCTCTTTGTAAAGCCATTTAATGCCATCAGCTTTCTCCCAACTCCTGCAGAAGCTGATTGAAGGAATCTTGTGAGTTCAATAGGACCGAGCCCAAACTAACAAGGCACATGTGTTGAACATGCTCAGATTTGGGGAAACAGCACAACAACACAACCTCGTCGTACTTTCTTCTCAAAAGATGTCTGAAAGATATGTCTGAACAGCAGGGGCACAACAAGAGAGGGAATAATCCAGCAAGAGTTATTCCATAGAATCAGAATTTCCTTTGATTCAGCTGGTAGTACTGGGAACAATAAGGATTTAAGTTTTGTACAGGACACCTTCAGAAACCCCAGGCTAAGTGAAGGATGTCAGAATTGAGCAAAATGGCTAGCAGGTAAGAAACACCATTCCTTGGTAAAAGGAAGGGTGCAAGAGATTCCATCCTGCTGGCAGCAGGGATTTTTAGACTGGAAAGAAAGCGTCATCATCCATGACCCAGCAGCGGGGTGGAAGTCACCAAGAGTTCAACCCAGAAGCTGACATGACAGAGGCTCTTCCAAACATCCCATACAGATACAGAATAAAGCCCATACAGATACAGATACAGAATAAAGCTCTTACTGATTGATAAAGGATTTAGATTGGAGAATGGATTGAGGCGAGCCCTGACTGAAAGGACTTGGAGGTGCTGGTGGATTGAGAGGTGGGACATGTGTGTGTTGGCAGCCCAGAAACACCCCCATGTCCTGGGGCTGCATCAGAAACATTGTGGGCAGTAGGGGAGGGAGGGATTCTGCCCCTCTGCTCCGCTCTGGTGAGACCCCACCTGCAGTGCTGCCTCCAGCTCTGGGGGCCCGGCACAAGAAAGATTTGGACCTGTAGAAAAGAGTCCAGAGGAGGCCACCAAGTTGTCACAGGGCTGGAGCACCTCTGCTCTGGAGACAGGCTGAGAGACTTGGGGTTGTTCAGCCTTGAAGAGGTCTCCAGGGAGACCTTAGAGCCCCTTCCAGTACCTAAAAGGGAGGCTACAAGAGAACCGGAGAGGGACTTTTCACAAAGGCATGTACTGACAGGACAAGGGGGAATGACCTTAACCTGAAGCAGGGCAGGGTTAGATTGGATGTTAGGAAAAAAATCTTCCCTGTGAGGGTGGTGAGGCCCTGGCACAGGTTGCCCAGAGAAGCTGTGGATGCCCCGTCCCTGGAAGTGTCCAAGGCCAGGTTGGATGAGGCTCTGAGCACCCTGGTCTAGTGGAAGGTGTCCCTGCCCATGGTACGGGGTTGGAACAAGATGATCTTTGAGGTCCCTTCCAACCCAGGCCATTCTATGATTCCATAAATATACATGAGAGGGAAAAAAGGGCACAAAATCTATAAGCAAGTGATAATAGGACCTTAGAATTGACTTTTTTTGCTAGCCCAGCATAGGTGAGACAAAAAAATGTAACACCAAAGATTTTATTATTATTGTTTCATTAAATTTGGGCAGCATGGGGTGGGGGAGAATAAACAATCATCAATCTGTAACCACGAAGTTGAAAGAAAAAAAAAAAACCTGGGAATAGTGAATATAGAAAAAAAGAACAATACAAGTTTACTTTATGATTTCATGGCAAAACCTCCACACTGTACCCGCCTCTTTCAGCCTGGAGGCAGAAAGTGGAGCCAGCCTGGAGGGGCAGAGCATGAGGCATCACTGCCCCGGGCTGACCTGCAGCCCTTCCTCAGACGCCAGCCCTCAGCTCCAGAGCTGCAGCTTGGCCAGTGAGGATGACACCATCCTCCCACTGACATCATGCATCCCCCTGCAGCAGCCTCTGTGGCACCAAGGCAGTCTGTAAAAACACCGTGTGTTTTAAAGAAGGAGAGAATGTGGGGATTTTTCCCTCTAAAAAAGAAGGGTGCGACTACCAGGCATTTAATTCTGGTTATATGGCTGGTGGGGGGACACAGATTTCAGACCTTCCTGCTCAGTATTTCAGGAAACAAATGCAGTTGCCAATTGTCTGTGGGTCACCGAGCAGTATCGTCTTTAATGTCCACAATGACACTGAAATTTCATTTCCCCGACCCTGAAACATGAAATATTGGATTCTGATTGCCTTCTGGGGAAGCACGGTATTTCTCTTTTTTTATTTTTTTCCTCTCTCAAACCCATTGCCTGCTGTGACTCCTTAAATATCTGTTCAGGCTTTCTCTCTCTCTCCCTTAATTTTTACAGGATGCAGCCTAGGCAATCTCTGTGACTATTTAAAAAACAGGTTTTGTTAGAGAAATGAATGCACAATTCTCCCCTTTGCTCCTCTTCTACTTGTGTGAAACCTAAACATCAAGTTGGTTTCAAGGGAACAGGAGATGTTTACTTGGAGAGAGGGAAGAAGGAAAAAAGCAGCTCTAGCACTGAATCAGTTGTATCCCATCAGCTCCTCAAGAAGTCCCATTACCAATGCATTTTTTAGTAATGTGCATGTCTGGGTGGGAAAAACAAGGTAAAGAAATCAAATCCTGAGCATCAGGAGTAATTTGCAGGTGGTTTCAAAGGAAAGAGGGTCAAATAATCCCAGTTTTTTGACAGCAACACCCGTGTTCTATCATTTTTTTGTTTTTAAGCCATGAGTTTGTTTTCCAGCTTAACAGGAGGGCACCTTTGGAAAAAAGGTGACTTCCTCTTGTCAGCTAATTATTAGGGTGCTTCTAAGTGCCTTTTTAAGTTTGCTACCCTCTGGTTTCCAAGTACTGAAATTCCTTAGAAATAGAATATGACATCATAAGGAGGTTTTGCAGAAGCTCTCCCTGTATGTCCATTTATATTAGTTTCATCATCCATAACAAGTGTTTAAAAAGCAGAAAAACAACCATGATGCATAATGCATTGTGTCATGATGCATAATAATAATAATTAAAACCCCTCCCCCAGCTCCTGAGGTTTAAAAAAAATCTTTCCAAGCAAGCATTTCAGCAGAAAGGCTTTGACAAAAATGCCATTTAGGGACTTTCAAATTTACAGCCCTGCAATTTGTCATCATTTATATTAGCAAGAAGGTTTAAAAGAAAAACAACAACAATGAAAGGAAGATAATACAATGCAATTTTGTACTTGATGAATCTCCTGTTGACTAAAAACCCCTATGCCTGGCAGTCAGAAAAGTTATTAACCTGCCAAATTACAGATGGAATTGGCGTATTTTTTTTCCCCCGGAATTCTTTAAGCAGAAGAATATGGAGTATCCCCACGCTCAACTATTAGCAAAGGTTACTTGCCTTTGGAATATTGATTAGCACAAGCCTTGTGGGAATTATTTCGCTTTTCCAAAGCAAATTAAAGATCTGAAAAGCAATTCTCAACTTAACTTCAAATGCAGTTATTTAAAAATGGATGATTAACGCAATTACTGCCTGGCACAGAGAGCACAGCTTTCCAGAGGCAGCCAGCAGAACTCACAGTGCACGCTCAAATCAGATTACCTTGAAAGAGCTCCCTTGATCCAGGGGAGAAAAAAAAAAAAAAAAAATGATACCTGGGAGCTTATTTCTCACCTGAATAAC